>CM038796.1:80984203-81042518 GCA_021764765.1 Vicia sativa | reverse complement strand
ATAGCTGCAAACCTTGTTCTAAACACAAAACAAACAACAAAACATGTTAAAATGCATGATAAAGCAATTCGATTTTGAAAAGGTATGAACAAACCAAAGCGGATTTCGTGATTCTTGATGTTTTGAATGATGTAAAGGTGCTGGATCGACTCTAAAGACACCAAGGAACGTGATAGAACACTCAAAATCGATTGAAACAAGCTAGAACCAAGGTTGCAAGTTGCTTGAAAGGCACGGTTTTTTTGACTTAGGTTAGGGTTCCTCCAAATATTTACATGCTTGTTCAGTGTGATATGCATTGTACATTTATAGTGGATGGATTTTGGGCTGATTTGAAGAACAAATAATGATCAATCAATGCAAAAAATATTTGATTTTGTACAAAATCAAATCTTCCTTTCTTGATCAAATTTCAATCAAATTCTTGCCAAATCTATGCAAATTTAATTTGCCCGACATGTGAGTTACTTGGATCTCAAGCATGAGAGAAAATCAATTTTGCATTTAATTTTGATTTTATACCTTATTTTTTAATATAATTTGTTTTTAAATGAATAAAATTCAAATTAAATAGAAAAATAAAGCTAAAATTCGTGGCATTGGGCTTGGATGTTCCAAATTGTCTAAGGAACAAGTTTGAATGAAGAAAAACTAGGCCCATTTGCAAAATTTTGGATTTTAACAAGTATCTCTCTTTGTGCACTTCTTCAAAAATACTCAACTTGTGCAAGGTGTATTTTGCTCAATTTTCCAAATTTTTGAGTGTTCTTGGACTTTTTGGAAATCTCTAAGTGTCCTCTAACCAACCTCTTTGGTTTCATCTCAATTGGAGTTTCCATGCTCAATAAAGCTTCAAAACAAAAAGTTGACTTTTTGTTGACTTTGAAAAGGACCTATAATATTTTGATCCATACCTTCCAAATGAAGCATTTTTTGAACATTCTTATGAGACATGAAATTGTAGAGAATTGAATTTCCTTCAAAATGAGAGGTGGTGGAAAAATTTCTAAGAAAGTATGAAGAAGTTATGCTCTGTCAAAGTTCAGTTGACTTTTCACTGAAAAACCCTAACTTGGAAAGTTTGACTTTTGTGCAAATCTTGAGTTTTCTTGATGAATCATGATCAACCCTTGATCAAATGATAAATGTGACTTCAAAATGAGGATGTTGACCAAAAATCAGGAAGTTTGACTGTATGTTGACCACAGTTGACTTTTTGTCTAATACAATTGATTTTTAAACATCTGAGCAATTGCCTGAGGAAATTTGACTTGTAAGGCTTGAAACTTGTCATGGAGATTCTTTGAAGCATATGAGGAGGCATGATGATCATTGGAGATGTTAGAAGTCCATCTGGATCTGAGAATAGCCAAACCCTAGTTTGGGTTGATTGTCTAGGAGAGGGTTTGTCTGATCAACCTTTGAGGAATCCTTGAGTATGGATGTATGAAATGTTTTGAGGAGTAGGAGGGCAAATTTTGGGGTATGACAATTGGTATGGCTCCGTTTGAGGCATTGTATGGTAGGAGGTGTAGGACACCATTGTGTTGGTATGAATTTGGAGAAAGTGTTGTGATTGGACCGGATATTGTCCAACGGACTTCAAAAAAGATTAACATGATTCAGGAGAAGATGAGAGCTTCTTAGAGTCGTCAGAAGAGTTATCATGATAAGAGGAGGAAGAATCTCGAGTTTAGTGAAGGAGATCATGTGTTTATGCGAGTTACTCCGATGACTAGTATTGGTCGAGCCTTGAAGTCAAAGAAGTTAACTCCGTGCTTTATTGGTCCGTTCCAGATTATGAAGACAGTTGGAAAATTTGCTTATCAGATTGCTTTACCGTCGTTGCTTGCAAATCTGCATGATGTCTTCCATATATCTCAGTTGAGGAAGTACATTGTTGATCCGTCTCATGAGATTTAGGTAGATGATGTCTGGTGCGAGATAATCGACTCGAAACATTGCTGCGAGGTGAGGATCGAAGTTGAAGCGATTCGAGGTAAAGATATAGCTACGGTGAAAGTAGCTTGGGAGGACCAGTAGGGTGGTAATGTTACTTGGGGCTAGAGAGCGGATGAAAGACTCGTATCCGAACTTTTAGTCTAGGTATGTTTTCGAGGAAAACTCTTTTAGTGGGGAGAGTTGTGACACCCCAATAATTCAATTATTAAATAATTAAATTTTAATTATTAATTTAATTAGAAGTTTAATTATTGGTATTTTTGGATTATTGGAATTAATTAAAATAAAGTGGGAGTATTGGTGGTGTGAAGTGTAAAGTGGGGTGTGATGAGTAAAGGCTCTACTACACTAATTGTTTATTTTTATTATTTTAGAATAATAAAAGGAATAAAGAAGGAAAAGAAAAAGAGGCACAAGCTAGGAAGTTTTCATTCTACGTCAATTGAGAAGATGAAAGAAAGGAGGAAAAGCCAAAGGTGTTCGAGAATCAAGCAATTCTCACGAGGTGAGGGTGATTTCTACAATTATGATGCCTTATGGGTTTTGGAAATCAATAGAATAGTAGAATATGTTAGGAAACCCGAATTAGAATTTTCTAGGTTTGTAGGATTATCCCTAATGTTGTCGAATTGTATGAATTGAACCATTCGTACGTTAAAGGGTTATTGAGAATGAATGAATTATGCTATGTGACAATGTGTTGGTGTGTATTGGATGAATTTCATGTTAATCGGTGTGCAATTCGTAATTGGGATGAAGGGAAAAGTATTGGAAAGACAGAATGCTGTCAACTACAATTTTGGCTACTGAGTTGCGAGGCCGGTTCCTATGTGGAGGAACCGACTTCTGGTACTAAAACCAAAGAGAATATTTACGAGTCGGTGGGGCAGGTTACTCTGGTGAGCCGGGTTCCCGATTAATTACAGGGAATGAACATTTTAGTGGGGCGGGTTCCAGTTTGGAGGAACCGAGTTCCCATGGTAAAACCAGTGTTTTCGAGCTCAGTCTGGGCCAGCCGGCGCCTCACTTTAATTTAAAATATAAAATGGAGAAAATACTATTTAATGGATTTTATTTTAAAAAGTCGATTTTCGAATTGTAAAATATGGTAGTTCTAGAAATGGTGGATGGTAGTTAGGATTGTTAGCGGGATGGGCGAGATTAATGCTTATGTGCTATTTTCTGTTGTTAGTTCATGAATGAATTGATATCATGTGATGTTATCGGTGTTGCTTATACATGATATGTTATTGTTGATATCATGTTCCGTTGTTGAATGTTGCATGCTTTTGATGTGCATGCATATGCATTATGGTGGAGTTAATTCCCATTGTGTGGAATTGGACTCGTATAATAATGCCGTACCCAGTTGTTTAGTGGTGGGATGCTAGATTCGTGTCCCAATGGTGTATGGGCGAATCGAGGATTAACGTTGTGTCCAGGTGGAAAGCGGACGATTGGGTGAATTTAGTTCACGGTTGGTACCACATCGTAGAGTCTTGCATTGCATATGGATTATAGCATGATAGGATGGTTTCGAGTGTTATAATCTTGATGTTATTATTATTGTGCATAATGTACTGTATGACTTGTATTTGTGTATTGAATCTGATTGTGCTAATGAGGGTGAAATGATAGGCTGTTTATTGTTTTAGGAGCGTATAATGCATTTTAATTTTTGATCTCTTACTGATGATTTCAGATTGAAGTCTTAGCCGCTTAGGAGCTGGTGAGGATGGATTTTGAGCTATGCGTTTAGTTATCCGCGTGTCAATGTCATGCTCTGGTATTTGTAACACTAGGGAACGTTTGGTTGCGAGTTACATTTTAAAACTCTGTTGTTTCTTTTGGTCAATTTTGGGAATAATTATTGATTGAATTTTATTACTGTTTGATGGTATTTCCATTTGTGTAGAACGTGTATCTTGGTTTTGATCATTTAATGAAGTTCTTCAGTGAAGCATGACATTGTATGAGATTTTCTAATTAATTGAATTGTAATGCCCTTATTTTACATGTTATCTCTGATTTAATTATTAATATTTACGGGGTATTTTAGAAGGGTGTTACACATTCCATCCGTAGATAATGTCAAGCGAAGTTTTCTTGTTTCTCCTCCAAAATCAGGATAATCATCATCAATTTTCTTCCATTGTGGTGCATCTGGGATATCGAAACTTTCCATCGATAATTCCTTCATCTGCATGCCAAGTCAAGTGTCTAGCATCGGTTTCACTATGAAACATGCATCTAAATCTCGGAATAATAGGAAAATAACATAAGACTTTCGTTGGAGATAATTTTTTCTTATATCGAGATAAACAGCACTTAGGGCACTCATTCAATGATGCATATTAGTTTGAAACAAAATGAAATCATTTAGACATGCATGTATCTTATCATAGCTCATTATAGGATGATAACATTTTTGGCCTCTTAGGTTGGATTAGGAAGAACATTATTCTCGAAGCATATCTCTCAAAGTGCTAATAACTCGTGAAACTTTTATCCGACCATCCATTGCGGCGCTTTAAGTTGTACAATTTTAATACCGTGGGCAATCTTTTGAATTTGGGGCAATCTTTATACAACGGTTTCTCGCATCGCTTACCAACCTCCAAACATTTTGGACAATCCTAAAGATCTCTTCAAGTGCCGCAATCTCTTAGACCGATCACAATCATATGTCTCCGTGACATTGTCGTTAAACATGGTCGCATTACTTTTCACCCCAGTTCAACATTCTCTCTTGCTTTTCTCACCATGAAATATCCAACACGTATAACCGATCAATTCCATGCATCGGTAAATGCGATTTCAATCCATCGACAGACCCACATAACAACACCAAAGCAAGGACATTTCATTCTATTCGGGTCTTCGACGTGTTCAACAACAAACTTAACGAACTCTAATACCCTATTCTCGTACTCTTTTGACAATCGATGGCTACATCCATTTTATCCATGGTTTTACTACTAATTAAGTAAGCTAAACAAAAATAATAATTAGACTGTGGTATAATGAGTTTCAGTCAAAATGCAAAGTATACGGAATGGATCCGACAAGAAACACAAATACAATAGTACATATTAGGCTAAAGTTCTTAATATTTTTAAGAAGTACATTCTTAAATTAATTAAAATAAATTTTTGGGACTAAATTCAATAATATTTTAGCAAGAGCCATTATCCATGTTCACTTTTGTAAGCATAAAGTGCTATATAAACATTTTCCTTATTCTTCTACTTTAGGTTTCAAATACTACATAGAATTTGTATATATAACCATAGATTACACTTCTTCTCTTCACACACTACTTACACCACTCAGCCGTAACTTATATTTAGTGATTTGTGGTCCTTTCCTTATTCTTCTACTTTAGGTTTCAAATACTACATAGCATTTATATTTGCCTACAAGTCCAAGTTTACTTGGATCTATTTTTGTTAAAACCAATGATGAAGCTCTTAAATTTTGAATTTCACACAACAATCAATATAATTTGATTAAATCTACTCCGACCACTTGAAAAAGGCCCATGAAAAATAACCAATAAACGTAATAACACATAGATAAGCAATTGATATAAGAAAGATTCACCTCCTCTTTGAATCTGCGTCTAATTGAATTGGTGCAATGCTCGTATTTTAGTCCCTCCTCTTTAAATATTACAACGGGTCTCTAATTGTATGAAGTTAGCTATTTTTCACGAGACCAAGAAAGTATAAAATGCAAATCAAGTACAAAATATTGGAAAAACAAAGTTAAAATGCATCATTTATATTATTTGGTGGAACTTGTTCACTCTTAAAATAAAGCGGTTGAAGGATGATCTTACCAATTGTGTTTCACCAAGTTTTTCTTTCTCTTTCTTTTCTACTTGGGCTCTTGAAACAAAACCTCCTAGAAAAATGTGAAACGACAAAAACACAACAATAAGCATCATATGAGCTTATTTTACATAATATGTTTCCATATGTATTGAAATTCTTGTACAAGTATGATGCTAGTTGTGTCTAATGTAATATATATACCTTTCAAGAGAAGTTCAAGATTTCATAAGTTCAAAGCCAAGGCCAGTATGAGAGGATGAGTGGCAATGGAAGTTTCCTGATCTCTACGTGTTAGAAGTATAATCAATTGGCATATGTTTCCTACAAATAATCGGCATTCAAGAAAAAGAAAAATGGTGTTTGGAAGAATAGAAAACCAGAAAAACATCCCTATGTTGACTATGAACACAATTTTCCATATCTGGACGAGTTAAAGTAAAATGCAAGGTTAAAGGAAAGAGGTAAAAGTAAAATGCACCTTGATATTGTGAGCGAGGCTGGTTCTTTATTATCAAAGGCGAGCAAGGATGCGCGATAGTTGGAGCAAGGCGATTCAAAATCGATGAAATAAAGAATCATCAAGCGAGCGACTTCTCACTTATTCACTTTCTTATTTCGCGCACTTATGCTTGTATGAACATGAGATGTTGTATGTCGTCATGAAGTGTGGTTACCGTGAGAGGGATTACTGTTTGAGAGAAAACGATAATAGAGGTTTACATTAATTTGTGAGTGAGAGAGAAGGCAGTGTTGTGTGAGTGTGGAAGTCGTGGTGGTTAGGGCGGACGATTTGTGGAGTTGTGGTGGTTAAAGGCGTGGTGGAGAGGAAGATTTGTTTGAGAATAAGACGGGAAGAATGAGCGAGAAGAACAAGCGAGCAAGGTTTACGATTAATTTAGGGATTTTGAAAGTTTTTAATTACCTAAGGCAGTGCTTTCTAAAAGCGATAACATAGGTATTACCTTTAGCGCTTTTAGAAAAATGTCTTTAACAACGCTTTTGGAAGATGTCTAAAGTGTAACTTTTACGACTCTTTGGGCTTTAGTAGCGCTCTAGAATAATGTCTTTAACAACGCTTTTATGTGCTGTCTAAGGTAAGTCTTTAGCAACTTATTCTAATTTTTAAAAACAAATAGCGGTAACTTAGGGAAAAAAGCGCGCCTATGAATACGACATATATAGCAGCATATGAGCGTTGTCTAAAGTATACCTTTAGCAACGCTTCATTTAAATTTTAATTTTACGAAAACATATAGCGGTAACTTTGGGCATAAGCGTTGTCTATGTGGTGCTGTCTAAAGTCAATTTTGGCATAGTGTATCTCATCCTTAAATAGATCCTTGGAAAATAAAGAGAAGGCCTTTGAATAGGTCCATACTTCTTTGGTCAACTGTGATACGACCAAAGAATAATTGGATACCAAGATCAATAAGGTCGAGACAACACTCCAGGGAGAGAAGGAAGACAACTCCAAGGAGGTGAAAGCATGTGAATATATTGGTCGAGGTAAATATGAAGTTTGATTCCTCTATCAATGATAGCATCAACCTTTGTTCATGCTACGTTTCAAAATACTCCTCTAGTGAATGATGATGAATAACCTTAGGGCTTTGTTGATCAATTCTTGTAAATTGCAACACATTATATAAATTATAATAGTATTTCATCAAACACACCTTGAATTTTTCCCGATGAACATAGTGCTTTTATACGGTTAAATTCAATTTCACTTCCTTTGCTTTGCTTGGATTTGTTCACTATTTATATTTATGTGACTTACCATAGTATTCCATTAATTTTATCATGTATGTGATCTTCTAGGGTTTTATTTATGACCTCTCATGATTTCATTTCATCATGTAATTTTCCATGCTTTTATTTCATCATGTAATCTTTCATTATTTTATTACATCATGTTTGTATCCCAAACCAGAGGCCAGAGTATGCTTAGATGTATTTTCATGCTCGTTGTTCTCTAGTTCAACTTTCATATTTTAATGAGGATGACAACTGGTCCATAACTTAGTCGAAGGGTGTATCACCCATTGTTGAATATGGTGTAGTCCTATAAGCCAAAAGAACATGTGGGAGCTCATATGTGCTTAGCTGTTTCACGCCTTTTCTTTAACCCTTTAGGAAAAACCTAGTTTTTCGTTTTGCGCTTTCCCGTTGGTCTAAGGGTGTTCAACCGACATGAAATATTATTTGACCCTTAGTTCATTCAATAGCCTTTTCAAGTTCTTATCTGTAAACTATATCGCATTATCTATCACGGTGGATTAAGGTATTTGTACCACTTCAAGATGTTTCTTTTAATTTTAAAATGTTGGCAGTGATGATCTTCTCCAAGGCCTCTACTTCGACCCACTTTGTAAAGTAATCTACCTCCACAATAAAGAACATTAAGCGACAGGCTAGAAGAAATGAACCAAGGATGTTCATGCCCACATTATGAGAAAGGTCACAAGTATAACACACATAACTCGGATGGAGGATCTTTATGAAAATCTCAAGGTATTTGGCTGGTCGTACTTCTTGAATGATCTTAGCATATTGGACCATGTCGATAAAATACTTTCGGTGTTGAAGACTTTCATGGTTAGAGTCCTAGCTTCCAAGTATTGTTTGGTTATCCCTTTGTGTACCTTAGCAAGGGTGTATACGACTTCTTCTCTTTTGAGGCATTTTAGTAAAGGGTGAATAATCCTTTTCCTTTTATATATAAAGTTCCTTTAATCACAAAATATGACTCTCTTATCCTATTTATGAGAGTGGCCTCATCCGAATTGGTGGAAAATTTTCCATTCTCGATGTTTTCTACAATGGGAAAGATCTAGGAAAATGGTGAGGTTTCTTCTGTTAATTCTCTATAAAATTATGTAGCATGTCGAATGCGATGTCTTATGAAGGTTCATCTAACATCATGTATTTTTACAGTTTGGTTATTGTATATTTTAGTTTGTTTAAGGTATAGAATATTTTGTGAATAATATGCGCTCCTATGTGGCGCACAGGTTGAAGATTGGAAAATATTCTAGCTGGTTTTATGGAGAAGTGTTAGTTTTTAATTATAGAGATAATTGAGGAAATTAATGATTGGTGTCCTATAATTGTGGAGTTGATTCTGCATCGTCTGTGTGATATCCAGCTAACTATATGAAGCCCAAATCAATTTATTGAAGACTATAAATAGAAACTACACCTAGTGTCTTATAGAAGTTATCATTTGTTTATTAGGTTGTGTGTAATTATACTTGATTATCATGTTGATAAAAGTAGGACTATATTTTGTTATAAGTTTTGTCATTCATTCCAAAACTTTTAAGCGATGAATGATTGTGTGTGTTTTGAAGTGTGACTTACGTGTGATTTTCTAAGTGTTTAGAATTATTCAATCACTAGTTGTAATTGGAATGAATTTGAGAAGGGTCTCATACATAGGTGAGTCTTAGGTAGAAGTTAAGCAAGGGTAGTGATTAAGTGAGAAGCTGTAAATGGGGGATTTTAGCTTCAAAGTGATGCTATTTTAGTTAACTTGATCCCTGACTTAGTAGCCCCTAGAGTAGGTGTTGTGGTACACCAAATTGGGTTAACAGGTCTTGTGTGTTCTTTACTGTTTTGCATTATGATAATCGTTTATCTTGTTCATTATGTGTTTGTTCAGAGAAAGGTGTCTCAAAATCTTTTAGGATATATGTGATCTGAATACCAGAATTTCAATTGGTATCAGAGCAGGCATCATACTCTGTCTAGGTGAGATCCGGAAAGTTACTTTCTTGGTACAATGGATAAGGAAGGAGGATTTTTAATATACCACCTGTTCTTGTTGACACTAATTATGACCATTGGAAAGTGCATAAGGTAGCCTTTATTAAATCCATGGACATGAGGCTTGTAAGGTTGTGGTTAAAGGGTGGGATTCACCCATGGTTGTAGCCCTAATGGGAAAGCAACTAATGTTGTGAAGGCTGAATAAGATTGGGATGATAAGGATGAAAAATCATCATAATGAAACTCCAAGCATTGAACTCCATATTCAATGGAGTAGACAAGAATATATTCATGATAATCTGAATTACACCACCTCGAAAAGCATGAGAGGTCTTAAAGGCGCGAAGGAACCTCCAAGCGAAGATGTTAATACTTCAATTTATCATATATCGGTTTGAAAACTTGAAGATGAAGGAAGATGAAAGTATTCATGACTTTCATATTAATGTCATTGAAATAGCCATGCATCAGTGCCTAGGAGAGAAGATGTCGGAAGCGAACTAGTAACAAAGATCCTCGGATCTCTTCCAAAAGATTTGACATGAAGATATACGCCATTGAAGAAGCTTAAGATATAAATAAATTGAAGGTTGATGAGCTTATTGGATCCTTACAATCCTTTGAGTTAGGGATCGGTGAAAAATACGAAAGAAGAAAAGCATAGCCTTTGTCTCTAATTCGAGAAGTTGAAAGAAGAGTGTGAGTTGAATACATAGAAAAGAATATCAAGTCTTGTTGCATTTCTTGAAAAACAATTCAACAAATTGTTGAAAAATATATCTGAAATCAAAGTCAAATGCCAAGAATAAATCATTCGACAAGTCATCGACATTAACAAAATCTAGATCTAGGTGGGAGCGACTGATTGTGAAATCCAACCAAGGGAGAGGTTCGATCTATGAATGTGAAGGGTTTGGTAACATTAGGCCCAAGTGCCCTTTTCTTAAAGTAGAAGAGATGCCTATATGCATCTTGGTGGAAGACTTTGACAATGATAGTGTAAAGGAATACAAGAACAAGTATTTTCCATGTCAGGTTTTTGATTCGGATAGTGTGAAGCAGTTATTGGATATCATTGTGAAAGACCTTGTTATTTTTACAAGGCGACGTGTCTTGAAAGTAAAGACAAGATTCAACTAACAAAGATTCAAGATAACATTATTGCTCATTGGGCGAGAAAAGGAGAAAAAAATTGTTTATTATCTCAAGTTTGGAAGCTAAGAAGAAGAACACCCTATGTGATATAAATCGGTTTAAAGGATGAAGTTATTATGTTCAAATCCGACTTATTAGTATGACCAAATCTATGAGAATGCTTAACAAGGTTATGACATGGTGAATAGTATTATTAAGTCGGGAAAGTGATTATCAGTGAAATAATCACTATCTTATTAAAGGTTACTTGAGGATAGGATAAATAATCCTAGACTTAGTGTTTCAGTGTTTTGGGTTGAAATGTGGATTCCGCAAGAGGTAATAAAATAAAAGCAAATAAAACAAAAAACAAGACTTGTAATTTGTAAAAAAAGTTGTAAATTTCTTGGAATTTAAATGTGGAAAGCATTCATACATTGTCGAGCTTGAAGTCGTTTCTCTGTTATATGAAAATACTTTGAGTGTAATGCTCTTAAATATGAAGAAATGCAACCTCCAAAATGAATACAAACATTTTCTTAAATAGAAATCCTAAATGTGTAACCGTCGATGGTTACTAGCCCATGTTGAGCTTTACGGAGAAAACTTCTCTCAAACTGCTTTGAATTGCTCCCTCATTCTCGTTGACTTTGTGTGTCGATAACCGCTCATTCCATCACTTATTGTTGCTCGTCAACCTCCATGCCCCGTTGACACCTCCTTATTGAATATTATTTTGTATTCGTGGTTGACACCTCTTCGACTCTATCGATGCATGATGACCCTTGGTCATGCACACATGTATTTAGCCAAGACTCCTTACATTATGAAGGATTACATCATGAAGACTTCTCTCCCAATTCAAAATTGCTTGTCAACAAATTTCCCTCCCCAAAACCATGTTTGGCCAGACTTTGTCGAGGGGAGAACTTTAGCGTTTATCTTCCACATTAATCAATGAGTAATCATGATAAATTTATGTGCATTCCCCATGTCACTTTAATAATGTTTCATGATTACTCATAGGTTTAAACCGTAATTTTCATATTCCACCAACTTTCCTCTTCTTGGCTTCATCACCATTGGATTAATGCCACCCGTCGCGGATCGATGGGCTCGATTTTATTTAAATATCCTTCTTAGAATACCATCACTTCTTCTTTCATCTTCTTTGCTTACAAAACCCTTTAGTTTCCCATTCTCTTCAAGCTTTTTGTCAAACTACTACGATGGTAGCCTTTGATTCCTCCTATTTCCACGGATAACAACCCCATGGTTTTGTTTTTACCAATAATGCTAATTGCCCGATGGTTCCAACATTAACAACCATTGATGTTCGCACCACTAAAGTGTAGTAGAAACAAATGATCACCCTTCTCTTTACAGGGAGCTCACGCTTTCCATGGATTGTATCGACGAAGGAATGACCCAAAAGGTTGAGAATTCTTTCCTTCTGCATTCTTGCGAAACCACTCGCATTCAATCAAGATTTCATGCTTGACGCCGAAATTTGTGGATCTTACCAACTAGACCATTTAGTTACCCTGCTCGCGAAACCTACTTATCTATCTTATCGAGCGAGTTCAAGGTAAAAGTGATCCTTCGGAAAGTGTCGGTATCTTGGCGTGATCCAACTATCGAGGAATATTCACAAAATCATCCATATATGATCACGGCGTATTTTTTTTGGGAAGCTTGACAACACTTTTAAAATCCCTTATGGAATCGACACCTACTCTCTTTGACATGAAGATATCACTTCCTTATCTTTGATGGGTGAAGTTTTCGATCCCACCATATCGACTACATTTAAATTCTATTTCGATAAACCCATCCTTGCATATTATATCAAAGATCACCATGTTACTAAAAACGAATATGTTTACGATGAAGAACATATCGCTTTCCTCACTCTAGAATTTCTTACTATTTATTCTTCCTAGGGTCCTTACATGTGGCTAAAGGTTTCATCCCTTTGGCTATTATTCATCTTGAGGCCAACACATTTCTTTGATGCGTTTGTTGGCATATCTACTATCACTTTAGGTGATGCCTTGACTCAAAAAATTTCTAAAATCCCGGGACCAACTCTCTCGGCCGTTTTGGCTCCTCTGACTTTGGTTGAATGCCACTTTTGAGAATCGGTAGCTTCTCCTTTGTCGGGAGGCGGCTAAACACTCTATGGTGATAGATTTGTCGAAGGATCGAGTATCACTACTCACTCCTCAAGAGCCCTTGAACAAATGCGTTTTATGAGGTATATCAATCTATTCATAGAAACTTATTGTTTTCTAAGCCATGGCTCCCTTTTGGAGGAGAACTATCGGTCTTTCCTTGTTTAAGGATCCTTTCTATGGGGTTAGTCTCAAACAAGCGCAAAGTCGAATGTTGTGTGTTACACCTATGTTTTGTCTTTATGGATTGATGTTGGATCTAAGGTTATGGTTTTGTGACATACCAAGCTAACTTATCGCTCACAATTTGGACTCGACCCGGATAGTGCCTAGTTCTATAGTTTCTCATCATCAAGATGTTATTTGGTTTGGTCGGCAACTGGATGTTAAAGAATATAAAGAATGCCTCTATTATGTTAGGAATGTTTTACCTCTCGAACTTCCTGTGTTCAGGTTCTCACCTTCCTTTTTCCATACCAAAGAATTCTACGGTGGCGGTCTCGATACCAAACCGCTATTTCTCTGCCGATACCTTCTTGCAAAGGTTAATGGATGATTTTGCCACTTGGGAAGCTAGTTGGCCTTATGTCGATCATGACCAAGAGGTTCTAACTATTGATCCACAACAAGCTCTTGAAATTGATAATAAAAAATTCAACTTGCTAAGGTATTATTTTCTATTATCATTGTTTAATTGCTTTCACCTGACTCTTTGGTCTTATCATCTTTGATTTTAGGGAAAGAAATGGTCTTCGACCAAGACCGCCAGAATGTCGCCACTAAACCCTCCAGAAGGCTAAGGTTTCTACCCGGTACACATGTATACATTTTATTTTATATCCTTTGTACTGTTGAAGTTTTAATGCTGGGTCCTCTATGTTTTCGAGGTTTAAAAAGCATCGAACACCTTCTAACATCGAAATGGCTCGACAATAATGATGGCTCGTATTTTTCTACCTCAAAACTTGACTCATCAAAACTAAAGGGTCCAAGCATTCTAGAAAATCACCCTTAAATCAAAACCTCGAAACCTATAACCCGGTGATGTTTCCTCTCTTCCTCCCAACCAATACGAGAAACTTCAGCCTCGCTGACCTTATCAACTCCTCCTCCAAATAAACAAGATATTCAATCAACTAAAGAGGTATTTATTTCCTTCTTTGATTCTTTCTATCAATGAAGTCTTTTTGATCCTAAACTTTCTTTAGGAAAAGACTCACGAAGAAATGGTCGAGTCTCCCGTTTATTGATCGACTTTGGTGAGAGAAACTAACACATTGGGCGAAAAATATCACTCCATCAATACTACCTTCCATTCGGCCTTTTGATGACCTTATTCACAATTCGTGTGTACACACAGTGGGCATGATAGTGACACCAGCGAGAGCCGTACTAACAATATTCCTTTTCATAAAAATCTTGAACAAAGTTCTTCCTAATGATAATTTGGTGCTTCATGCCTTCGTCACCCCTGACCTCGGATCCTCCAGATACCGGTTCGATAGTTCTCTAAGCCATAAGAAATAATGGAAATGAAACAGGAAAAATCAAATGAGACTTTCACGGAGGCTTCAATCTACACCAAATCATACTACTCTCATCTCCACGATTCAACAAGTGCTGTTGCTTTCTTGTTGGTGACTTGAACTCTGACTTATTGACTAAAACATATTTGCTCGTGACAATTTTCTCTCGGATGTTGTCGAAGGGATGATCTGCAACTAATGTTTTCAAATTGTTTGATGAAATTTCTCGATGTACCATTCCTAAGGCCTAGGTTCAATATTTTATTGACCTAGAAGCATTCTCGCCATACCATTAATAATATTTCTTTGAGAACTCAAACCGATTGTTAGCTCAGGGCCGAAACTACTGAGATAGAACCTGAATGGAATATAAGCAAAGCTTGCGATGAGAAGCTAACCACCTTCGAGACTGAAACTTAGGGGTGTGATGACAAACATATTGTCTATGACTAATAAAGTTCTTCCTTAAGAATCGAGATAAATGAGCTCCAAAAGAAAGTAGTTAAGGTCGAAGGCCAAAATGCCTTATTAGATTAAGCAAGAAACACCCAGAGTCTCGTGGCGTTGGTGAAGAAATCCACGGGAATTGCTCGTGGTGAAAAGGCCATGAAGATTAAAAGGCTGGATTAGCGGCGAATGACATAGAAATTACACCTCGATAGCAAGATTGTCTCTGAGAGAACCCGCTTCGAGAATTTTAAATCTTGACTCCTTGCTTAAATTTATTGGCCTTTGTATTCAATTTTGTAGCCTTTTTTTGAACTCTATGGTTACTCTTTTGACATCATTGGATGGTGTTTTTCTGATTTTATTAACTTTTCAAGTTTGCACCTAATAAATATTTATTGGCAAAACTTTTCAAGACGTTTAATGGCAATCTTTCAAAAATTTTAAATTAAAAGATTGCTTTCTCTTTCTCTATCCCTCAGTTTTGGGATTGACAATTTTGTGACAAACACCAATGAAAACTTTGAAACCAAGATTTAGTTAACGATGTTAGTGTCCATCACCTATTTGACTTTGCAAATCAAATGTGGACAACATTCACAGAATAACTAAATGAAGCGGAAAGCATGTAGTTTAATCTTTTATTGAAATTTAACAAATGAAATACGATCAGTCACATAACTTTCTACCATGTTATATTTAATCTCCACACATATTGATAAGTATCCTTTAAGCCCCAAACATCCTAGCCTCCGCTTTCAGAAGATGTGGTTTTACAATTGACCCTTTTCTTGACTTTTAGCTCTAGTTGACAACCATATTTTGTAATTTCTCGACTATAAAATAGATTTCATACATTCTCATCCATGGAGCGAAATTAAGCCAAACTTTGTGACTCGCTATTCATCATTGTTTATCATAGGCCACCCTGTAGGTGGAATCAATTTCCTAGGCTCTTACACCTCTCTAGAATCCCATGGGAAACCACAGTCCAGATCCAAACTTAGAAAACTATTTGAGTTTTCATTCGGAGTATAATCTTCATCATCAGAGGGCGTCACATTCTCTAAGTGTTGGTCAAAAGACCGTTTTCCACCTTTTATTTCATCAAGTCTATAATAGCTCTGGTCAGCTTCTATATTCTACCACGCCATCTTTCCACCAAAAGGAAATCCTTTGATGCAGAGTTGATAAGACTACACCAATTCCATGGATCCATTCATGACCATGTAATAAATTGAAATTTTCCTTATAATTTATGACCATGAACAATGTTGGCCTAGTTGTTGTTTCAACGTCCAATTCGACTTGAATGACCCCGAATACTCCTGGTTTTTCCAACATAATTTGACAGAACTATGTTGTGAAGGATTCGATCCACACTTCCCATTTTATTAAATATAGCATGTTTCATTAAAGTTACGTTGCCCACCATCGACAAATACCTTGTTTACGACACATGCCATCCCCTCTCCTAATGAACAAAGGCTTGAGATGATATAACATCCATGGACTTGGCCTTTCAAATCTGACCACGGTCTTAAAACATACTTGCCACATGACATAGTAACATAAAGGCTTGTCTCGGTACACTTTATGTGAGGTGAAATCTTTGTCATTTTGTAAAACCTCAGATACTACTATCATATAGAAAAAGAAGCTTGATTCCACAATTTATGATAAAGTCTTTGCCATAATCGTCATCCATCATATCGTCTTCTAGAATAGGCTCATAATCATCTCTATTCTTCCCTTAAATCTTTAGACATGGGAGTATAACCAATGGTTAGACTATATTCCATTTTATGTAGTTATTATACATGTATTACCTAAAGGTCCACCCTCATGGTCATTCTACGATTGGCTACAACCTTTTCTTTCTCGGTTAACTTGACTTAAGATGGTGCGCATACGGAATTGGAAATTCCCTTTGGTTTTGTGGCCTCTGTTGGCGGTATATCTTCGACATGACTATCACGATTCAGTGGCTTCAACTTGGATGTCGATGCCTCCCTCATGATTTCCTATTCCTTTGGTAACACCTCCATTGTGTTCTCGTCATGGGATTTTTCCCTTATAATTAGGAGAAATTGATAACCTTTGACTCAAACTTCCTCTCTGAGCTTGACTTCATGCATGACCACTTTCCACTATGGCCTTTTGCCCCGCTTTTGGCTGTTGGTTCCACCCATTTTTCTTGTGGGAGGTCTAATAGAGGTCGAAAGGTCCTTGACGATTTCTAGAATAATCTCCTTTATTCCTTGATGCGTCGAGGAATTCCATCCTTGTCAAAAATAAACCTCGGGGTTGGAGGTTACTCCTCCTTGAGAACCTCTTTTAGAAGCTTCATATTTCTCAATCGCCTTTTATCATACACAACGTTGCATCTTGGGTACAATTTGACCTTGATCCTTTCATGCCACATTTTCACGAAAATCAACTAAGCTTTCTTGAGTTGAGGATACACTTCTTGTAACTCCTCTTTCATTTTCACGTTAAAACTCTTAGTGGTTCCACTTGGTCGACGTTAGTTCGACCCTTACTACCATTAGGGGTTGTTGAATTCCCCTCGTACAAGATTGACATGTTGGGGGTGGTGTTTCTCGTTCGGCGGTTTCATCAACCACCTCATCATCTTGAGCTGGTTCTCCGTGGGGGCGTAGCTTGTCGAGCGGTGCTCTTGGAACACCAAGAAAGTCAACGTCTGAGTCATTTTAGTTTCAGTTTGATAACTCTATCTTTGAATTTTCAATTAATGGCCTTAACATGATACTCATTTGTTGATAAGCATATTAACCATTTCATAATTACTTTCATCCATCATTACCTCATAATTGCAATTCTTGGGGTGAAAGTAGACATAATTTGATGGGAAAACCTCAATCCATTTAAGCAGTGAATTGATTTCCCAGCAGATCGATGCTTGATATGGGAAAGCCATGCGGAGTTTCCACCAAATGTCGAAGCTACTATGTGGGTCGCCATCGTAAATCGTTGGCATTCCATCATTCACCATCCTGCATCTCACGATGAAACTAGGACATCTTGCCCAGTATATGTAAGGCCCCTATAAGACTTCATATGCTTTTTAATAGCCTAAGCATGGTCGATTTAATTAAATAGGCTTTTAAAAAAAAGTCAAACCTTTTAATAAACAACCAGCCTGACCTCACATAGCTGGGCAGCCCCATGGCCCTATAGGCTGGGCCATAGGCCTATAGGCTTTCACGATCTATTTCCACCCCATACACGACTCTTGTTGGCACTGTGTTCAATCCTTGGTGTTAGTGTTTTAAGTTGGCATTAATTTTGGTAAAACTAGGCTATAGCAATGTCTTGATAAATGTCATGACATTGAGAGATTGAAGATAAATCCACTAAGGATGTTAAGGACAACTCAGGCTGGAAGCAAAAGGCATCGCGGTCTGCGAGAAAAATAGTCGATGTCATAACGGATGTTATGACATTCGATGTAACATTGATGTGAGTCTGTTTTTTCACGAGATTTTTCGGAAGTTTGTTGATAGCTATATTATACATTTACTAGAATGCATGCTCACGTGGCTGCTAGGTTAATCTTAGTTAAACCTAAATTGGTTGGTGACCAACCATGTTTTTAGGATTAAATTAAGTGAACCTAGCTATCTTTATGGAAGCTCAGCGAAGTTTCGGGATGCTTCATAAAGAAATTCAACCCTTATCTGCTTTGTTGCGCCTTTGTCTTGTTATGAGAGTTAACATTGTATTGTGTAATCTAGTATCTCTTGTGAGCCAAGCAATTATCAATTGATAAGTGCCTTGGACTAGGATTTGTTGTAAGGGTAGTTTATCACTCAAAGCTTTGAAGCACAGTGTTTGTCTCTTGATTGAAGCTTTGAAGCAAGATCAAGATAGTTTATTGAAGTGTGTCTTCACAATTCAATTAATCAATAGGTTGATATCAACTGCTGTGATTGAGGGGAGTGAGTGGGAACTCGGTGCGTAGGACTTAGATTGAAGTTGCATTGGGTAGGTTTTAAGTGAAGGAGATAAACTGGTTGGTTTGTTCCTGAATTAATTATACTAATAGTGAATTTCCTCCCTGGCTTGGTAGCCCCCAGATGTAGGTGTAGTTAGACACTGAACTGGGTAAACAATTCATTGTGTTCTTTATTGCTGTTTGAATTTAGTTTTGTGTTAGCAGTGTCAAATATTGTGTCATAACATTCTCTGTGACATCAAGTATTTGCTGCCAGGAATTTCAATTGGCATCAGAGCAGGTACCCTGCCTGTTATTTCTGGGTGAGATCTAGGGATAATAGTTTATGGCATAATGGATAAGGAAGGAGGATTTGGAGGTAGACCACCTATTCTGGATGGGTCTAATTATGATTCTTGAAACCTCATATGGTTGCCTTCTTAAGATCATGAGATATTAAAGCTTGGAGGCTGGCGACAAAGGATGGAAACATCCCATCAAGCTTGAGAAAGATGGGACTACTGTCTTGAAACCAGAGGAAGAATGGAGTAAAGAGGAAGAGGAGCTAGCTCAGGGGAACTCTAAAGCATTGAATGCCCTATTCAATGGTATTGTGAAATATCTTGATTAGTTCATCAATATGGTGGCCAAGGATGTTTAGGACACTCTCAAACTACTCATGAGGGACATCCAAGGTGAAGTTGTCAAGACTTGGATGCTCACTTCAAATTTAAGAATCGAAGATGAAAGAAAATGAGACTATTCATGAGTTTCACATGAATATTTTGAGATTACCAACACCTCGGGAGCACTTGGTGAAAAGATGTCGGAAGAAAAGGCGGTGAAAGATTCTCGGATCCTTGCCTAAAGGTTTGCAATGAAAGTGACTACAATAGAGGAGGCTCAAGACATCAGCACCTTGAAGGTTGAAGAACTTATTGGATATCTTATGACTTTTGAGATGGGAATCGGTGCTGACAAAAGAACAAGAGCATAGCACTTGTATCCAATCTTGAAGAAGGATGCAAGGTGGAAGATGATAAGAGATATACGAAGCTATAGCTATGCTTGGAAGCAGTTCAACAAGCTCATCAAGAGGATTGATCCAAAGTCAAGGTCAAATGTCAAGGACATTTCGTCGACATCAACGAGACCTTATGACTCCAGTGAGATCCAAGTCGAGGAGGAAAAGGAAGTCAAGGCGGTGGAATCCAATGTCATGGTTGTGAAGGATATGGGCATATTAGAGCTGAATGTCCCACCTTTCTAAAGAAACAAAAGAAAGGAATGGCTATCACTTGGTCTGATGGTGATTCAGGAAGTGAATCTGAAGAAGAAGGAGCCAAACTTGTCACTGCTCTTTCTAGAGTGTACAACTCTTATATGGATTCTAGTGATGAGGAAGTGACATTTGAAGAGCTTGCTGAAACCTACAAGAAGCTGTGTATAAAAAATGGTGAAGTATGTCAGCAAAATGAGGAACAAAAAAAGTTGATTGAGAAGTTGGAAGCTGAAAATGTGAAGCTGGAGGCTGAGAAAAAGGAAAACACAGCCACTATAAATCACCTCAATAGTGATATTATAATGTTAAACTCCAAACTTGATCAGATGCTAAATCTGTCAAAATGTTGACATCTGGTACAGATAAGTTGGAAGAAATTCTTCAGCTTGGACAAAATGCAGGAAATAAGCATGGTCTAGGATATGTAGCTGAAAAGAAACACATTGGTGACATTAAGAAGAAGACATGGAAACAAATATCAAAGCAGTTGTCACACATAAAGCAGAAATGTGCGGCTCGGGGTATGTGGCGCAAAGAGAGTTGCTAATAACCGGAGAGGAGAAACACAGCAAGTCAATGGAAAAGAAGATGTCACACCACAAAAGCAGGAAATAGGTGCCTCGGGATATGTGGAGGCTAAGAAATTTTTAATGACAAAAGGAAGAACAAACCTAATAAACCAATGTCGACACGATGTCACAACATTGGGTTCAACATCAAAATCATAGAAACATGAACAAAAAGTTTCAAAGATGGAGATGTCATTATTGTGAAGGTTTGGTCACATAAAATCTTTGCTACAGGCTACATGGATATCAATCAAGGTTCTTATGAAGCCTAAAACCAACGGTATCATACACTCAGCGGTGGAAGAAGAAGGCTGGCCACAGTAGCTCACACTTCTCTTAGAGTGTCGCCAAGAAAGATTGGTACTTTGACGATGGGTGTTCTAAACATATATGGAGCAGGAATCTTCTCATTGATGTTAAGCCTCGTTCTACCAGCTTTGTTACTTTTGGAGATGGAGCTAAAGGAGAAATCAAAGGTGTTGAAACTCAAACTGTGCGGAGTTCCAAACACGAATGAAGTGTTCTTGGTAAAGGTTTGTTGCCAATCTCATTAGCATAAGTCAGCTATGTGATATGGGATTCACAGTCAACTTCACTAAGTCTGAATGTCTTGTAATCAATGATGACCAAGAAGTGATTATGAGAGGAGTCAGATCAAAGGACAACTGCTACATGTGGGAATCTGAAAACACCACTGCATCTTACATGTTCTCAGACAAAGATGAAGAGGAAGTAAAATTGTGGCACCAAGAACTTGGTCATTTACACCTCAGAGGAATGAATAGGATCAGTTCCATAGAGGGAGTCAGAAGGATACCAAGATTTCACATTGATAAAGGAAGAATCTGTGATAAGTATAAGGCTGGACAAGAAATCAGAATGTCACACTCAGTGTCTAGACATCTGACCACTCCTAAAGTCTTGAAGCAAGGTACTAGGATGCGGTATGATGGCCAAGCACCTTGTCAAAGGATATAGGAGAAGAGTCTTGGATAAAACCCTTTGTCAAAAATAAAGGAGAAAAGATCATGATGACTCATTTTATGTTAATGACATATTATTTGGTGGAATGTCGAACAATGGTGAGACTTTTGGCAACCAAGTGCAGTTTGAATCTGAAGTGAACCTTATGGGAGGCGGTTTATATTCTTGAATTGAGTCTCACGGATGGAAGACTCAACATTCCTTCCCGCGAGCAAGTATGCAAGGAATTTTGTCAAGAAATTTAGAATGAAGAATGGCATCATAATAGGACTCTGCTCTACACATTTGAAGTTGTTCAAGAGAACAAGTGGAGAAAGCGTTGATCAAAGCTTGTGTAAAGCTCTTTGATGGATGTTTCCTTTGAGAAACAACCTTGGTTTTGGCAAGAAGCAAAGCGTGTGTTCTATACAATGTTGAGGATAAATACTCGGTGATAGCAATTGCTCTAAGATGATTTGGATGAAGCGGATCTTGACTAAGTACAATGTCATACGGGATGTCATGACATTGTCTTGTGTATCCTCGAAGTTCTTGAGACTAGTCGGTTTAAAATCTTAAGGAGCAAATTGGGTACTAGTAAATATGAGGAGATGTAGCAATTAAGCATGCCTACAACAAGGGATGAAAGGGACTTTTACTTCATTATTTATAAGTGGGTTATTTAATTATTTTCATCCTTATTTTAAAGAGTCCAAGAATAGGAAGAGACTTCCACATATAATACTCTCTTCATTTGAAAGTAGTATCACTCTTTCTTCACCCAAAAGAAACTCTGAAACCCTCTGCTATTTTCGCTCTCTTTCTCCCAAAAACCATCAGCGAAATATGTCTTCATCATCCTCATCATCTCAAGAATCAGGATCTTCATCTCCATCCATGGCTGAAGTTAGGGCAAATGCTGAAGCCATGCAAACTGAAGCACTAAGGGTTACTCCTCTGCGTGCAATGGCCACTAACCCAGAAAGAGTCAAAAAATTACGCACCAGGAATGCAAGAAAGTCTCAAGCATCTCCTTCTGGTAAGACTTCTATATCATCATCTTCAGTTCCTCCAGAAATAATGAACAGAGAGGGGTCCAGGTCAGTGCATGAAGCCATAGCTAGGATAGTGACTAGTATCCTAAATGAGAATGAATCTGTACCTGGGATTTCAGTCCCTCTGAACCATAAGTCTGCTAGCCCTAGTTTAGCAGTTGATCCAGATGTCACTGAAAATGTCAAGACATCTAGTGACCATGTTGATTCTCCTATCAAGAATGATGTAAACCCTTTTACTCCAGTTCCTGAAGGGTGTAAAGATGATAATATTGGTAAATCCCCTATTATTTCTTCTGGTAATATCTCTGATAGCATTCTTGAAGAAACTCCAGAGAAACAAGCTGATGACACTAATCAGAATATTGATTCTCACATCATCAATCTAGATGAGGAGTTCTCTGATAATGACCTCATAGCCAAGGTTAATCCCAGCATTGCTAGGAGGGTAATGAATAGGAAAGGGAAGCAAAATGCTATTCCAAGTTCTGTTCAGGAGAAGGCTACTAAAGTTGTTCATAAGACTCCTAGGGTTGAGAAAAAGACTGAGGAAAAATCTAGTAAAGACAAGGCTGGAACTTTCAAAGGGAAAAGTAGGATGAAGACTGCTGGTGGTATCTCTAAGGCAAAGAGAACCTCAATTGTGAAGAAGAGGAAGGCACCTGAACCCTCAGAACATGATGATACTGACTTTGATGTTGAAGAGAATGTCTCGGACATTCATTCGAAAAAGTTGTCTCTTGGGAAATGCCCATAGTCCACTGAGTGGCAATTGATATTTCCTTTCACCACCACGAGAATGCTAACAGTGGAAATATGTGTGTGTAAAGAGAATTGCACTTGAAGGGCCCGAATAAAAGTGCTCTTGAGCAAGGATGTGATTGATCTGATTAAAGAAGCTGAGCTAATGAAGACTGTGGTGAAGTTCTCACATTGTTATGACGTGTTGGTGAAGGAGTTCATTGTGAACTTATCAAGTGGCTGTGATGATGGAAGATCAGCTGATGTCAAGATTGTTTATGTCAGAGGAAGAAGAGTGCAGTTTTCCCCTAGTGTGATCAACAAATATTTGGGAAGATCAGATGATGCTCAACCTGAGCTAGAAGAAACTGATGATCAAATCTGCCACACAATCACTGCTAAACAAGTGAAACACTGGCCAATGAAAGGAAAACTAACTGCCAGCAAACTAAGTGTTAAGTTTGCTATGTTGCACTGAATAGGGCTATGACGGGTTCTGCCGAACCCAAATCTACCATCTCCATTAGTGCAGGCGATTCATTTTGTGGCACTAAAGCAAAATTTGACTATGGCACTTATATCTTTGAACAAACCCTTAAACATGCCGGAGTTATGCAATAAAGGGACCATTGCCTTTCCCCCTCCTGTGGCATTATAGTTGATCGTTATCCGGACATTCTTGGTGACAGATTCAATTTGCAAAAGAGCTCCTGCTCTTGGATTTCATTACAAGCTCTTCCAAGGCAAGCATGTCGAGATATTGTCATGACATCTGAGAAGGAAAATGTCATTGTTGTGCTAAAAGCAACTTAAGGAGCTTGAAGCGAAAGCAAAGTTTGGAAGAGTTTACTCTTGAAAAGGAAGAACAGAGGTTGAGGATGAAGGGATGTTGGTGATGATTCTGCGCAAATATGGATGAAGATGTGATGCTAATGCACATCAAGCTGTGATGAAGAAGGTTAAGATGTTTCCTTCCATTGCTTCTTCACGGAGAGGAAAGCGAGGTGTAATCCTGCCTTGTTGCTTCCATAATTGTTTCTGTTCTTGTTGTATTTTTTTTTTTATTTAAATTTGAATGATTGTAATGTTCTTGTGAGAGATGTAACTCTTTTAAATCGGTGCTTAATTACATATTGTTTGGGGTACTTGTATTGTTTCCTTTGGCCTTTGTGGCTAAAAGGGGAGAAGAAATCTGTGGGAAGTATTGGGAAATTGGAAACTGTAGGAAATTTAAATTTGTATGTGGAAAATTGTGGATTGGGTGTGGGATTTTGTATGGGTAGAATTTATCTTATCTCTAAGTTCTAGTTTCTTTAAGCTTAGGATAGCTTAGAACTAGTTTGTCTTCAACTGCATAGGTACTCGATAACTTAAGTAGTTTTAGCCAAAAATGTGCCAAGGGGAGTTTGTTAGTGTTTTAAGTTGGCATTAATTTTGGTAAAACTAGGCTATATAAATGTCTTGATAAATGTCATGACATTCGATTGAAGATAAATCCTACTTGCTAAGGATGTTAATGGACAACTCAGGCCCGGAAGCTAAAAGTCTGTCTTTGGAAATTCGGAAAAGCGATCGATGTCATAGGATGTTATGACATTTGTTTGATACATACGTAGAATCACATTTTCTGATTTTTAGAATTTTGTTGAGCTTATATTATGTTTTTACATTACTAGAATGCATGCTCACATGGCGCTAGGTTAATCTTAGTTAAACCTAAATTGGTTGGTGAACAAACCATGTTTTAGGATTAAATTAAGTGAACCCTAGCTATCTTTATGGGCTCAGCGAAGTTTGGAGGCTTCTATAAAGGAATTCAACCCTTATCACTTGCTTCTGCATCTTTGTCTTGTTAGGAGGTTAACGGTTGTATTGTGTAATTCTAGTATCTCTTGTGAAAGCAATTATCAATTGATAAGTGCCTTGGACTAGGATTGTTTGTAGGGTAGTTTATCACCAAAGCTTGAAGCAAGTGTTTGTCTCTTGATTGAAGCTTTGAAGCAAGATCAATAGTTTATTGAAGTGTATCTTCACAATTCAATTAATCAATAGGTTGATATCACTGGCGTGATTGAGGGGAGTGAGTGGGAACTCGTGTCTAAGTAGGACTTAGATTGAAGTTGCATTGGGTAGGTTTAAGTGAAGGAGATAAACGGTTGGTTTATTCACGAATTAATTCTACTAATAGTGAATTTCCTCCACGGCTTGGCCCCAGGATGTAGGTGTAGTTAGACACAGATGGGTAAACAATTCATTGTGTTCTTTCTTCTTTGTTTGAATTTAGTTTGTGTATTGTTAACGAGTGTCAAATCTTGTGTCATAACATTCTCTGTGACATCAAGTATTTCTGCCGTGAATTCACTTGGTAAATCGATTTTCAAAGCTTAAATGGTGAGGCGAGCTTTGAACCGAGTCTTTAATATTAGCGAGGCGACAATTTTAACACGCCACACTTAATAAAAATTTTCCTATAGTAAATACACTATGATTATTTATAAGCCACACTTTAAAAGCGTAACAGAGAATTACCAATGTGTTAAGCAAGGTCGTCTTTGAGGACGTGTAACACGACCTACCGCACAGGGCCTCAAAAATTTCAAGGTTAAGTTATGTTTAAATTGGGTCTCATAAAATATTTTCAGTTTAAATTGTAATTATATAAGGCCTCTATTTATTTTATCCTTGCTAAATTATGACTATCTTACATAGGACCTCCAACACTTGAGGGTCGGTTAAAAGCGTAGCCTATCTCCATTTATACAACATTTTTTTAGAAGATGTCTATTCTAATGTAAAAAATATTGCAATAAATCCATCCTTACATCTCACTATCTCCATTTATACAACAGTTTTTTAGAAGATGTCTATTCTAATGTAAAAAATATTGCAATAAATCCATCCTTACATCTCACTACTAACACATAGATCCATATTTAAAGCATTCACATCCATGCCATTTAAATTGGTGGTTAAAATTGACCCCACTTAACATAATCCTCCATCCATTTTAAAATGAGTGTTGATTAAAATTTTTGTACACAAATTAAAGAATGTAATAATGTTATCATAATACATTATACTTTTACTAAATTAACCCTATAAATATATTTGAAGTAGTGTAAAGTATAATAATTAAATAATACAATTGAAAAATAACAATTATTTTTACATTGAAAAGCGAAAATGACATTGATTTTAAAACAATTTTTTTTTACTAAAATGACATTCATTATAAAACGGTAAAAATACGTTATTTCATATTTTCTAATTATTTAAACTATCTAACTAAATTTTTTAAATATGCATACCACTCATTTAAATTTTTAGGTTTAAATGCATTTTTAGTCCCCCTATATTAATTTTTTTAACATTTTAGTTCCTCTATAAAAAAAACCAACTATTAGGTTCCTCAATATCATATTTCATGTTTTTTAGTGGTCCCTGATAAAAAATAGTAAATTGCATAGGTGACATTGAAATTATGAAGTGACATTTATTTAATTGATGTCACGTCATTATAAATATTTACAAATTTATTATTATTATTTTTAAAATTTTCTTTATAATAATTAAACGTTTTTAATTATTTTAGTTATTTTTGTTTATAAATATTTATTTAGAAATTATATATTATAAATTTTAATTCTAAAATATATATTTTTGGTTATTTTTAATGACGTGACAACAATTAAAAATGTCACCATAATTTCATTGCGTATACCAATTAGACTATTTTGTTATGGGATCAAAAATATAAAATACGATATTGAGGAACTTAATAATTGATTTTTTTTATAGGAGGACTAAAATATTTAAAAAATTAATATAGACGGATCAAAAGTGCATTTAAGCCAAATTTTTAAAATGGATCCCATTGATCTTACATTTTATTAAAAAATTAACATCAATTTCTTTCTTCTGAAACCCACTTATGTAGTGCTATTAGTAGTTATACAATGTAATACACAAAAATTCATCAATACCTAACGAGGTAATGATGTTGTTGTCCATAATCTAGACAAGTCTTCAATATCTCTTCTAACTAATTTTTCCAGTAAACTCCGCCCATTGAATGTTAGATAGAGTAAATTAAATTTAATGAATACAAGAAGTTATGATCAAATTAATTACCAGTCGCAGAAACGGTTATAGAATTCATATCCAATCAATAAGAGTATGAAAAGTACAACTACTTTAGGAAATGGTGAAACACCTCTAGTTAAATACATACCACCACCTTCAAATCAACATGCACATCACAAAAAGCTAATAAAAAATGGTAGAATCTGCACCACAAAGGTATAGTATAGTACTAAATCACAAGCTTCAATGTTTCATTCAATTTCAATCAGTGTAAATTATTTTTATTTGATTTGATTTTGTTATATACAGGTATGGAGTTGTGACTGGATCAAACAAAGGAATTGGATATGAGATAGTTAAGCAGTTGGCTGAAGCTGGAATCAAAGTGGTGCTTACAGCAAGAGATGAACAAAGAGGTCTTCAAGCTTTGGAAAAACTCAAAGCATCTGGTTTATCTGATTTTGTTGTTTTTCATCAATTAGATGTGGCTGATGCTGCAAGTGTGGCTGCTCTTGCAGATTTTGTCAAATCCCAGTTTGGCAAACTTGATATTCTGGTAACCTATAATTTTTTACATTATAATTGTTTGTCTGTGTCCGTGTCCGTGTTGTGTCCTATCTAGTATCCATGTTGGAATCCGTGCTTGGTAGGTTTTCTAGTTATGACGAACTAATTTGATAGCTTTGAAGGGAGTTCCATGCTTCATATTTCCTTATGAAAAAGTTTCCTTGCAGGTTAACAATGCAGGGATTAGTGGAACTGTAATTAATGACAAAGATTTAGCTACTGTGCTTATCTCTAACTCTGGAGTAAGTCTCTTTAGTGCTTTCACCTTTAATTAATGATTGGTGTTTTTTCACTTCCTTTTACATGTGCTATCGACTCTTATTACTGCTTCTATCCCTAAAATGAAGTTTCGTTAAAAAAATTGTCTTTTGGGGAGTTTGGGGTGAAGCACAGGAAGTGTCAATGAACTAAATGTTTAGAATTCAAGACATATTAAAAAAACTTTAAAGGATTAGGGGTTTGGGTGGATATGTGGCGTCAGTCTCTTGAATCCATGAACTTTTAGTCCATTGACATTTTGCATTCTCGTTCTCCAACAAGTGGTATCAAAGACTAGTTAGGCTCGATGGAAGTGGGATTCTAGTATGAATTAAGGCTAGTGACGGGGTGACTTACAATTAGTTTGAATTAATTATGAAACTGATTGCATGTGAAAAGTTTGTAACTGTTTTATATTTTGGGCAAGGGATTGAAAAGAAACTATAAGGGGTTTGAGTAATCATGAATTATCCTTTGCAGGCATTATCAGAAGATGAAAAGAAAAAGGCAGTGACTCAAACATATGAGTTAGCTGAAGAATGCTTGAAAATCAATTACTATGGTACTAAAATAACTACTGAATCACTTCTGCCACTGCTTAAGTTATCCGATTCGCCAAGAATCGTGAATGTATCATCCACTCTAGGGAAGTTAGAGGTGACTTGTTTTACTCCTTGTGATTTTGGCTCGAATTTGAATGAGGTATAACTATTAATAATTATTCGTGTTAAATTCAGCGCATACAAAATGAATGGGCTGAAAAAGTCTTCATTGATGCTGATAACCTAACCGAAGAGAAAGTCGATGAAGTACTAAAGAAGTTTCTACAAGATTTCAAAGAAGGCGGGCCTAAACCCGGGGGTGCTTATGTTATATCTAAAGCTGCCATAAATGCTTATACAAGAATTGCTGCCAAGAGTTTTCCTACTGTAAGCATCAATAGTGTTTGCCCTGGTTATGTCATTACAGATATAACAGCAAATACCGGTATCTTAACTGCTGAAGAAGGTGCTGCTAGTGTTGTGAAACTAGCACTGCTTCCGAATGGTAGTCCATCTGGTCAATTCTATAGCAGGACTGACGTGTCTTCGTTTTGATAAATATTGAAGTTTTTTGTTTAAGAATAAAATGTATTGTTGCTTCGTTGTTATTTTTGCATTTAAGATTGACAATACTATTGTTGTTGTTTATGCATAATAATAATAATTCTTATTGATAAATAACAAGTTTTGTATGTAGTATTTTAAGATATGACATAGTCAAATTGGACAGTGTTATCAATTTCTTCTTTAATGGAATGTTGATCAGATCATACTTTAGTTAGCTTAAAGACGGCATATATAAAGCCAAAACCCGAATGATGACACTTCGCAAATGACAAATATAACAAGCTGTCAAGAAAAAGGGCGTTACATTACATGATTACATGCATTGTAGAAATATTTGAGTATATTATTATGTTGTTTCATTGTTTTATTTTCACTGTTAAAAACACTACTCACATTTCAAACTTCAAAGTTGAAACTTAAGATGGGAAAAACTGCAAAAGGTAACATTAGAATCATGCTCTAAATTATGTTTACGGTTGCGGTTACATTGTGAACTTTGATATTGCGGCAAAGTACATATGAATATGACTGAAACAGCTGCAATTGCAGTTGCCTGCTGTCGGAGTATGCGACCAAAACGGAAGATGCTGACTGCAATTTAATGATTAGAAACATGTTTTGATCCTTATAGTTTTGGGTTGAGTTTGTTAGGTATGCAGTGGTGACAGGCTCAAACAAAGGAATTGGGTTAGGGATAGTTAGGCAATTAGCTTCAGCTGGGATCAAAGTGGTGCTTACATCAAGAGATGAGAAAAGGGGTCTTCAAGCATTGGAATCACTCAAAGCTTCTGGTTTATCTCATTTTGTAGTTTTTCATCAACTAGATGTGGCTGATCCTTCAAGTGTAGCTGCTCTTGCAGAATTTGTCAAATCACAATTTGGCAAACTTGATATTCTGGTAACATCCAAAAAAATGACTTTCCTTCCCTATTTTTTATTGTCGCGGATAATGGCCGTCAGTTCAAGATTCGACAATTCTTATGCATGAACCAATCACTTTTCATTTTGAATATATGCATAAAATTAACAAAAGTTATTAAATGTAGGTTAACAATGCAGGGATTCTTGGAACTATAATTAAGGACAAAGAGTTATTTAATCTCGCTATCATCAACCGTGGGGTAGAATTATTGCGATTATATTTGTTGTTTATTATTAGGCAACGATCGTGGAAATTATTATCTTTTGCATTGTTAATGGCTTAGTATATATCTTGTCAACACAAAATATTTTGTATATTGGGTTTGAGTATTCATGAGTTTTCCTTTGCAGGCATTATCAGCAGATAATAGCAGAAAGGCATTAACTCAAACATACGAGTTAACCGAAGAATGCTTGCAAGCAAACTATTATGGTTCTAAAATAACTTCGAATCACTTCTTCCCTTCTTCTGTTATCCGATTCACCAAGAATTGTTAATGTATCATCCACTTTGGGGCAGTTAGAGGTACACTTTTAATCCTAGCATTAATAATCTCATCTTTGAATTCATTTTAGGAGAGTTAGAAGTGATTCAAAAGACTTAAAAATGATTTTGACATATTTGATAGTTTCTGATCGGAATTGATTTTGCCTCTAGAAAATTGATCATAATTTAATATTCGGTATAACTATGCTACACAGTCACTAATCTTTACCATTGTCGCATAATTTTCACGAGATCTTAATGTTTATTCTTGTCAATTCCAGAGTATACCAAATGGAAGTGCAAAAAGTATCTTAAGTGATGCTGATAATCTAACAGAAGAGAAAGTGGATAAAGTATTGATGAAATTTCTGAAAGATTTCGAAGAATGTTCATTTGATGAAGATAATGGCTGGCCTAAGACTTTGGGTGCCTATATCATTTCTAAAGCTGCCATAAATGCTTATACAAGAATGGTTTCCAAGAAGTTTCCTACATTATGCATCAATAGTGTTTGCCCCGGTTATGTCGTAACAGATATAACTGCCAATACCGGTTTGTTAACGGTTGAAGAAGGTGCTGCAAGTGTTGCCAGGCTAGCACTAGTTCCTAATGGTAGTCCTTCTGGATTCTTCTTTTATCGTAGTGAAGTGTCTTCCTTTTGATTGGTACTAAAAAATTATGTTTTATCGGATATTCAGATTAATTAAGCGCTTATAGCATGAGCGCTAATGATATATGTACTTGTTGAATTTAGTCACATAATTTTCATAAAATAGGTTGAAAAGTTTATGAAAACATGCTAACAATTATTTGAGGAAAGTTCCTAAGTTATTTTTGTATGGTTTTCAAACAATTACACAAATTCTTATACTATAACATAAACTTAAATAAAGTAATCTAAACATGCCTTAAAGAACAGATTGAGTTGCTTTTGCTCTTCAATTACAGTTCTACTTTGGTTACCATTATTAATATTGTTGTTGTTGCTGTGACAATACCTATGAAAGTCATGTGATGCATACTTACAGTGTACTACCAATTACACGGGCTGGGATTAGGTAGCTTTAAGGAGAGAAATGTACGGTACCTTTAGTGTATTTTAGGTTTTTTATTTAAGAAACAAATAAAATAAATATAATAAATTAGATGAGTTAGATAAATTTTGGAGAGAGATAGAGAGTAAGGCATCATCATGCCTTTCCCTCCCTAAAGTTACCTAAGCCAAACCCAATTACACAAGTCTCTTTATAGGATAAGCAATCAAGTAGATAATGATTTGCTTAATTGTAAATTTTTTTTTTTGTATTGGAATTCAAGTAATCATCTCCATATGATTCCTTAGTTACTAAGTTTGCAACTCACTTTTATGATGATTTGATAAGAAAACAGTGACAAGGCCCGTTAGAGAAAGGAAGCAATTAGTTTGGCTTAAAGATTACAACATTTAATGGGCCATTAGTTCATTAATTAGTTATTTTATTGCGAATTTTTTAATATATTCTAAGTGTTTCTTAGGCATCAGCATGGAATTTCAAAAATATCTTTAAAAATTAAAAATTCATTTTCAGCACTTTATATACTTTTATTTCACTAGTCTATAAAATTAATCCTATATCATTTAATTTTTTAAAAAGTATTCGATATTTCCTAATATTTTCACCAATAAGATTCACCCTATATACAAACGCACCTAGAAAAATTACTTCATATTTTTTAAAGCTTATATCTGGAGAGATTGCTGAAGACCAAAAATGCATTTTTACCCTATATTAATTTTTTAATATTACAATTTTATACATCATGTTAGTTTATTAGAAACCGAAAATACATGTTGTTTACTATGAAAATGGTAAACAATGGCTGTCTCCTAAAGTCCTAAAACTAAAGGTCACTCGCAAGATCGACCAGTTGATCTTAACCCATGTGCTAAGATTTGTGAAATTGTACTGATTCTATCAAAATCCTTGCCTAAGAAACGGTTTCCTAAGACTAAAGGGATAAGTACAACCACCAATAGTTCAACTTGACATGACTCGTGGCCAGGGACAAACATAAATAACTTGACAAATTTGAATACTCACTATATTTTGACCTACTATGGTGACTCGTGGAAATGAGAGAACGTGAATCGGTTTGTTCTAAAAGAAATAAGGGTTGAAAGACTCTTTGTCAACTTGAAACTTGTAACAGAGAGAATCAACATACACGAAAACACAAAGTGATTCTGAAAAAGTAAATAGAATGGGTAAAAGCTTCAAAGAAAATCTTGAAATGTAAAGGTTTTCATTGAAATAAAGGTGGTGATTCACGTACATCAAATACTTTCAAACTCTTTCTTCACGGCTCGGAATTGGAGTTTTTTAAGTACTTTGAGTATACAAGTGAACACACTAGATTTTACATTGAAATGACTTATTTATAACGTTTACAAAGTAACTGCCTAAAACAATCTACGACTGGTGTTCAAAACTTGAAGAAACCGCTTCACAAGATTTCACCACCTGTTTGGCGCTTAAACAATACAAAGCTCTAATAACTGCCCACGATCTTGGACTTTAAATTTTCCCCGCTTCTGGCTTCTAAAAGTAAATCGCTCATAACCTCGACGCTTTCCTTCATCGAGAGCAAAAATAATGAAATTCCTCTAAGTCCAAAACCGACTGGGCTCAACTTCGACTATCTCCCTCGCTTTTTAATATCTTGTTCGAATCTACCAACTTCCGTTTTATCCCTTTGGTGACATACCTCTTTTCGACATCCTTGATTTAGCATTCTCCTTGGTCATATATTTCAATCTTACGAAGAACCCTTATTCTCTAAGGATCCCTTAATCTACAAAGACATTTGCATTTAATATGTACTTTTAAATACCTTAAGAAATTTCAAGGTAACAAAATGCCCCAAGAGATTCCATTTCGAGTTTTCACATTTCGATGTATGAGATAATGACATCTATGAAATGTCGCGCTCTCATTCGACCAGTCGCTTCCACTACTCAAAAGTGTGGGTTATTGTTCCGTTCTTTTCTTGACATAACACAATCATGATAGCGTACCACACTTTTGGCTTGGAGCGTGGGACCATTAATGTTGGTCATGATCACACTTAGTGGTAGCGGCCCACCATACTTCTGTGCGATGCGGCTACCGTGTCGCCGACTTGACACGATCTACAACTTTGAAATCACAAAGGACTTCCTTTCTTTTCTACTTTCCTCCACGGGTCTATAAATACCCATTTTTCTTGCTTTCTTCTTTTCTTCTTTAACTTTCTTCAGTCTTTCGCCAAAAACCACTTTTTTCCCAGAAAATACCAAAAATCTTCCAACCTCTATTGTTCACTATCTCCAAGCCCCTCATACTCCTTCAAATGGGAAGCCAACACGTTAAAATTGCTCCAGCATATACCTACTTAATCCGTCATGTCGATGGCAAAACCTACATGCCAAAACCACCTTTCTTAGAAGAGAAGACCAAGATTTGGCAGTCTCAGGTATTAATTCCTTTTAATCTCGAAGGAAAACCCTTAGCTTTTTTGGGTCCTCTTCCCGCAGATACACCCTCTGAGATATATGTAAATGATATAGGGGCTTTTCTCCCCACCAGCACTGCAACCAAACCCATAGTCACTTCTCCCAAACCTATTACTTTATAATACGTTGATAGGAATTTCCGAACCGCCCCTCCCCTAAACTGTCCTAAATTCAAATGCGTGGATGACATGCTTAGAAACCGCCAAAAAGGAACATTGGGAAGCATTGGGCATTGATCTGTTCTTTGGACCTCTCCGGCGTAGCTAAACCTACTCTAGCAGCATGGTATTGGCTGCTTTACATTTTTGGGATGGTTCAATGAAAATCTTCCATACTAGGTGTGGTATGATTACTCCCACTTTGCTTGATGCTACTGCTATCACAAGATTGAAACCTAATGGCAAAATTTTTAACCACACTGAGGTCGACCCTCTGCCCATCAGATTCGACATCGATGAAAGTAGAAACCCAACGTACAACAATTTCATCGACCACCATAAACAAGAATCGGCCCATCACGGATGAAGAAACGCGTAGCGTTTCGACTCTTTGGCTTTCACATTTTATTTTTTGCTCTAGGTCAATGAAGATAGCCAAGCAGTTCTCCTACCTTGCTACTCAATTACATAATAGTGAGAATATTGCTTTGGGCCAGCTGATCTTGGTCTCCTTATACACCTCCCTAACTGAAGTTTCCAACCAAATCAAAGATTCGACCTAAAATCCAAAGAGAAGAAATGTTTTGATCCATTGTCCTTTTGGCTTACAATTATGGATGAATACCACTTTTGAAGATCTTAAACCCTTAAAGAGTAGGAAATTAGCCTTCCCCAAAATCAAATGAATATAGTTTGGAACGTCTCACGCCATTGACCCGTCGACAAAACCTCTCGAACCCAGGATCTTATTTCTTTCGTTATTATGTTGACAAGGTCGACTTTACACCTTCAATGGCTTCATTCTTGATGGAAAAATGGCCATAATGGCTTAACAAATTATTCCCCAGTAGAAGACAGGAAAAGATCTTTGGTTTGTTGGAGATGCTTTTGACTCCTCAATTCTTAACCTATGTTGTCGGCCTAAACCAGTCTAGTTGCTTATCGGCTAACTTGGTGACCCGATAATTTAGGTTGTGCCTAATTGTTCCCAAATCTCTATCTAATTCTCATGAATTGCTGGCCGACATCGTCTCCGATCAACCTTGGGAATCATGAAAGAAGATGTCGACACCCACAGGTAGAAGGCTATCCTTACATGCCAATTTTCGGGAAAGCGAGCAAAATGTAAGGCCACCAACATCAAGAAGATTCAAGCTTTCCATAAATACTTTAGGGTGGTGTACTTACCAAATAACCTTCGTCAAACCATCCATGATCGACCCAAGAGCTAAAGGAGAAGGTAATCAAAAGTTTGACAACTTGAAATTACATGAAAACAAGTATCTTTCGCACTTCATTTTGGAAAAATCAAATTTACTCTTTTGTCGACTAGCCCACTAGCATTAGCTTTTACCTATACCTATCCTGGTTGGTGGTATAGCTCTTGGTCAAATGTTCAAAATGCTTACAAAAGAAAGCCAGGCGAGGTGGTTCCTGAAACACTAGTTACATGATTACCCGGGTTTTACGCATATTGACCTTAAATATGTGAGAGAACTTGTTGTAGTATCTCATGGTATCGACACGGAAAGCTTAATTTCCTTTTTAACTTTGACTTACACACTTATTTGACTTAGCCGTTTTCTTATAGCTATTCCTCTACCACATGTAGTCCGAAGAAAATTTACGCTATCAAGAGCGGGCCCGTCGTCTTTGCTTGTCGAGACTACTAACAAAGAAGGTCATTCACCCCGAAGGTATGCCTTACACTCATTTACACCTCACATCCATATGTTTTACGGTTCAATATTTCTTACTTGGTCGACACCTTACAGGTCACCCGTATCCATACTTCATCGATGACGAACCAATTTCTTCTTCGCTTAAGACAAGCGGCTCTTACGTAAGTATATTTTATTATATTCGACACTCTATGACTTGCAAGTTACTAATGTTTCTTTGTGTAGTCTAAAATGCTCGTGATTCATTGTTCCTCTAAAATATCCAAAACGTCCAAGAGGGACATGAAACACCGCTGCTCTGAGAGGACTGAGGTAAGCATTATTTACCGAGATCGTTTCGACTAATGCCATGACTTCGACTTATACATACTTTTTCTCGGGCATCACTGTGACCGATCTCTACAAGTGCTCTTGGATAAACGTTTTGAAGCCGACCTAAACTTAGGTACTGACAATATAACGATAAATACAACCTTCGTCACTCCAACCCAAGTCCCTGTAATTAACGAAGCTAAAAATCCAGTAAGGAATACTATTATTGCTTGATCAAAGGGTGAGCACAGTAAATCCTAATGACGCCACGGTTTTACTAAATTCTACTTCTTTTTCTTTTGTTTGCAAAATTCATCTAGCTAACATCTATTTTGTTTTCCTTAGGTGAAGCTTCGACCCTCAATAAAGTGTGACGACTACACTCCCACATCAAAAGTTTCTTCACCTCATGCCATCAAACTCGATGTGGTCATTTGGTGAGTTTGTTGACCTGAGTGTTTCGGATACTCTTAGTGACTCTAATTCGGTCACTAGTCCTGCCAAACATAAGGGTTTTAGTTCGACTAGCTCTGACTCTAGTCTTTCAGATTCCCTACACGGTTCAAAGGCGGCTAAAAATATCACCACTTTACAACATTATCCTCCTCCTGAAGGTACCTTTGATCTTTCTCCTGAAGATAAAGCTATATATCCTTCTCCCAAGCTCATGGCTCAAAATCTTACTGAGGAGAAAAAACCCGACTCAGCTGGCCCTTTAGGGGAAAAGAAGGTTAATTCACCAAACCCTCCATAGAAGAAGTTTGACCGAAGTGTCGACCTAAGAGGATCTCGATGCTTCTACATTGGGCACTAGCAAGGTTATACAAATTTGTAAACACTGTACTCTTTCTTACGGATCCGACCAATCGTAAACTCATAACAAAAAATTAGGGCCTGAGGCTACAAAGGTTAAACAATTGACAGATAAAATCCGAACTCACGCTTTAAGCCCTGATCTGCCTGATTTGATCCATGAAGACTCAACTCTCGACTTAGAACTTATAGATGCTCTTCACTTTGAAAGGCCTTGAGACTTGAGTCATCCGGACTTATGATGGCAGCGTTTGAGAAAATTCTTCTTTCTTTACTTGAAAATGTCAACTGTGTAAAGAAGAATGAATCATTGGTCGAGGAGAAACAAACTTTGGTGAAGGGGAATGTGGATGTGGTGGTAAAGGCCAAGACAGTGATCGAAGGATTAAGGGCACAAATTAATTAGAAACTCCAAGAACTTCCTCCTAAAAGGAAAAAGTCACTGAAATACGGTCGAATAGCCAAATGTCCAAGGAAATGGCGCCTTGGCGAAGAGTGGAAATTGTCACTAGCAAGAAGGAGCTTAGCCAGTTGTTTCTTGATTCACAGTGCACAAAATGACTATGTATGTTGTAGTCGTTAGCTCTGCTACCTGCAAAATTGAAGCGGAGATAATGACACTTAAGGCGAAGGCAGAAAGCTTTGAAAATCATGTTGTACGCCTCCATAGTGAACTAAGGTCTTTCCAGGACAAATTTCGACATTTATGACTTGTGTGACCATTACTTTATGGCCTTTTATGTAAAGTTATGTAAAGTTTAAACAATGGCTCTTTAGCCGATCTTAACGTAATACTTTTGTTTTGTTTTTACTATATTTTATCTTTTGCACACATTTTATGCATGCTTAATTTTCTGGTTTCGACATAACTCTCTCCAGCTTTTATTCGATGAATATTTATTCTATTGAAATTGTAACTTATTGAAGAATCAGTTTATACTTCTTGAAGTACTTACCGTTTACCCTTAAAATTCATCGATCTGGGGCTAATTCTTCAAGTTCATAAGCATTGTTTTAAAAGGCTTGAATTACCTTAAACGACTCTTCCCAATTTTGGGACCATTTTCCCAAGACTCTATCACTTATGTCCATAGGTAATATCACTTTCCAAACTAGGTCATCGACAGCAAATACCTTATCTTTTACCTTTTTGTTGTAGGCTTTGGCAACTCTTTCCTTTTGTCTTCTCAACGAATCGAGAGCTAACATCCTCTCTTCATCTAAGTTGATTAGTTCGTCTGCCATCATTTCCCAATAGTCTTCAGATGGTATCTCATGGTGTCTTTGAATCCTTACAGATTGAACACGTATTTCAACACGCAACACATCATCGTGTCCATAAGTGAGTCGAAATGGAGTAGTTCCTGTTGCTTCTTTAGGAGAAGTCCTACATGCCCATAAAGCTTGATCAAGTGTTTTATGCCAATTTCTTGGCTTCTTTCCTACATGATTCTTAACTAAGCTAATTATCACCTTATTGGTGGCTTCAACTTGGCCATTTGCTTGAGCATAATAAGGAGTGGATGTTAATAACTTAATCGACTTCTTAAATTCTTGCATTTTTCGCCCGATGGCTCTTGATCCTTGGTCGGTTGTAATTGTTTATGGGATCTGTGACATATGATGTGATTTTGTATAAAATCAATAACCCGACTTCTTGGTCGACATTTGTCAAAGCCACAGCTTCGGCCCATTTTGTAAAATAATCAATGCCAACTAAAATATACCTTTGTTCTTTTGATGAAGCTGGTTTTATTTCTCCAATAACATCTAAAGTCCATCCTCTAAATGGCGAAGGTTTACAATAGAATGCAACCCACTTGCCGAGACGTGTTGTATGCCCCATGCATTTGGCATTCTTGGAAACCTTTAGCAAACTCAATGCAATCTTTCAACATTAAGGGCCATTACACACTTGAGCGCATCAAAAGCCATTTCATTTTGTGTCCGACTTGATATACGCCACACGCTCCTCAGTGCACACTCAACACTACTATATACGCCTCACTTTCTCCAAGGCATTTGAGTAATATTCCTTTAGCAGTTTTCTTAAACAATTCATTCTCTATCAAAACATAACTGAGTGTACGATATTTGATTTTTCGCTCTGTCGAACCTGTAGGAGATCGTAAATAATTGACCAATGGATTACACCAATCATTATCTTTCCCATTGTCAATTGTTAAAAATTGAAAATTTTTAGCATCTGCAACCCCTAATTTTATAATTGACAAATCTGAAGGATGAAGTAAAGCCGCTCGAACCTTCTCTCTTACTTGAATAGGTTCTTCATTTTCATCTTTCTTGTATCCTGGAGCTTCTTGTGCAAAATCATTTGCTTCTTGATTTTCTCATCGAGGTATGTGTCGAAGACTCACTTGCTCAAATTTCTTAAGCAGTCTAACGATGATTACAAAGCACATGATTAGATTCTCTTTAACACATCTATACTCCTTTGAGACTTGTTTAATCACCAATTCCGAGTCTCCCATAATTTCGATGTTCCTTGCCCCTAATTCTAGCAGTAGTTTAAGTCCAGTTATTAAAGACTCATATTCTACTTCATTATTAGTGCAAATTTTGTCGATTATGTACTTGAACTCCGCTGGAATTCCACAGGGAGAAATTATGATTCCTCTATTCAGTGCCACCTTTATGGATAGAACGTTGAAGTATAACTTCCATGGCACTAAATCGACATAATTTTGGGGCATGGAAACCATTGAATATATCGACAAGAAAGTCCTTGCTATCTTCCCTTTCATTGCTTTTAAAAAGCAATCGTTAGGGAATATTCTGTAACGCTAATGCCCATTTACCAATTAGACTTTGCAAAATTGGTTTAGACAACATATGCTTAATAATATCGAAATGAGAAGATACATACACGTCAAGGCTTTATATATTGCTTGATTTAGTACAAGAAAAATACAAACACAGACATAGTTTTTCTATATCACTATACCTAGTTTGAGGATCATTTAGCATTCGACTAAGGTAATATACAGATCTTTCGATACCATTTTCCTCTTCTTGAAGTAACATACTTCCTATAGTCGTATCTAAGGCCGCAGAATATACAACCTCATAGGACTATTTCTAACGGGAGGCGCTAAGATTGGAGGCTTCACTAAATAGTTCTTGATCTTATCAAAATCCTCTTGGTGTTCCTTTTTCAAAATGAAGTCTTCACTCTTTAGTCGAAGTAATGGTGAAAAGGCTCTGATTTTCCCACTCAAGTTGGATATGAACCTTCTCAGGAAATTTATTTTACAACAAGGCGGAAGCTCTTTTTGGTCGCGGAGGTTGGCGTCCATGATGGCTTTGGTTTTGCTTTGATTTACTTCTATGCCCTTTTTGTGCACCACAAAGCCAAGAAAATCACATGCCTTCTCACAAAAAGCACACTTTAATGGATTCATTTTCAATCCATATTCCCTCATCATTTCAAAGGATTTTCGAAGATGTTGCAGATGTGTCGATTTATTATTCGAATTTATTAATATATCATCAATATAAACCTGCATAAAATCTTCAATAAAATCATGGAACATAGAGTTTATTACCCCTTGATAGGTTGCTCCAGCATTTTTGAGGCCGAATGACATGACCACCCATTCATATGTTCCTAATGCTCCTGGGCAACGAAATGCCGTCTTCGGCACATCTTCATCTGCAATAAAAATTTGGTTATAACCAGCATAACCATCAAGCATACTTAAATATTCGAAACCAGCTGCATAATCGACCAACATTTCTGCAGGAATAACATACTCGTATTTAGGAGTGGCAACATTTAAATCTCTAAAATCAATGCACACTCTTAATTTTCCATTTTTTTCATGATTGGAACAACATTTGCTAACCATTCGATGTACCTTGCGGTTCTTATAAACCTGCTCTTGGGGAGCCTTTCGACTTCCTCCTTGATTTTCGACATTATTGTTGGAGCAAAACGTCAAGGTGTTTGCTTTAGCTTCTTTCCGACTTTTATTGGCGGTTTAGTTCGACCCATCCTCAACTTAAAAGAATTTCATTATAGTCCCAAGAAAAACAATCTTTAAATTATTTTAATAAAGATATTACCTCGGACTTTATGTTTGGTCGATCTTGGCGATATAAGTTGGTCATTTCTCCCGTCTTTGCCAAGATTTACTTCTAAGGGATCTTGTGGTGCATCTTTTCAGCGCCATAAGGTCCTTTGAAACAGGCGTCGTCATATATGCGGTCAAGGCTGCTCATTGGCGTATTCTTCAATTTCTTTATTCTTATCTGGTGGTTTTGGCTCGATAGCCAAAATGACATCTCCCTCTAAATTTGTACTTTGGATTCGGCGACCATATTTTATTAAAACTACGGTCTAGAATTTATTTTATTTTTTGATATGTGAAATCCTTTTCAGAGCTTCAAGCTCAGACATCATGATGTCATACCCCAAAATTTGCCCTCCATCTTCTCAAAATATTTCATACATCCATACGCAAGGATTCCTCAAGAGTTGATTAGACAATCTCTCTCCTAGACAATCAACCCAAACTAGGGTTTGGCAATTCTCAGGTCAAGATGGACTTCCAACATCTCCAATGGTCTTCATTCCTCCTCATATGCTTCAAAGATCCTCCATGTCAAGTTTCAAGCCTTACAAGTCAAGTTTCCTCAGACAATTGCTCAGATGGTTGAAAATCGGTTGTATTGGACAAAAAGTCAGTATGGTCAACATACGTCAAACTTCATAATTTTGGTCAACATCCTCATTTTGAAGTTACATTCATCATTTGATCAAGGGTTGATCATGATTCATCAAGAAAACTCAAGATTTGCTCAAAGTCGAAACTTTCTAAATTAGGGTTTTAGGTGAAAAGTTGAACTTTGGTGATCATAACTTTCTCATACTTTCTCAGAAATTTTTCCACCACCTCTTGTTTTGAAGGAAATTCAATTCTCTACAACTTTATGTCTCACAAGAATGTCCAAAAAATGCTTCATTTGAGAGGTATGGCTCAAAACATTACAGGTCACTTTCAAAGTCAACAAAAAGTCAACATTTTGTTTTGAAGATATATTGAGCATGGAAACTCCAATTGATATGAGACCAAAAAGGTTGGTTAGAGGACTCTTAGAGCTTTCCAAAAAGTCCAAGAACACTCAAAAATATGGAAAATTGAGCAAGATACACCATTCACAAGTTGGGCAATTTTGAAAGAGTGCACAAAGAGAGATGCTTCTAAAAATCAAAAATTTTGCAAATGGGCTTACTTTTTCTTCATCCAAACTTATTCCTTATACAATTAGGAACATCCAAGCCCAATGCCACGAATTTTTATTTTATTTTTCTATTTAATTTGGAATTTATTCATTTAAATACAAATTAAATTTAAAAATAGAGTATAAAATCAAAATTAATTGCAAGATTGATTTTTATTTCTTCCTTGAGATCCAAGCAACTCATTAAAAACCAGCAATTTTCGAAATTTGATGGATATGGCAAGATTGGATTGAAAATTGATCAAAATTTGAAGATTTGATTTTGTACAAAAATCAAATTTGATTGGCATTGATCATTGATTAATTCTTTCCCAAAACAGCTCTGAACCCTTCTACTGTATATGCATGATACATACCACACGAAATAGGGTAGAAAAATTGGCTCAAGAACCCTTGTTGCAACTCAAAAAAACCGTGCCTCTCAAGCAAAGTGCAATCCTATTTCCAGCCGTTTTCAATCAATTTTGAGGTGTCCAACACATTCCTTGATACCTCTTGAGTCGATCTAGACCTTTACTTTGATCAAAACCATCCAGAATCGTGAAATCCGAAATCGGTTTGTTCTTGAAAATTTCAAAATCGTATTCTATTGTTCATGCATTATTAACATTAACATGTTTTGTGTTTGTTTTTGTGATTAGTGATGAGTTTGCAAGCTTTCTGGGTACTTTAATTGAATTTCCATGGCCAGGAACACGTATCACCATTGTTAGGGTTTCCTATGCCGTTTTAGGGTTTCTCTTAAATGGAAAAATTGGACCATGAGACCTATACCAATGCGTTCGGAATGATCTCAGGAATCGAACCATGGCCTTAGAACTTTTATATTATATGTATCTTTGGGTTTTGATCTTGCCGAGGATATAGCGTCGAGCAATGGCAGAATATTGGATTTTAAAATTTCAAAGCGAAGAAGGCGATGAATTGGCGAGCTCGTGGCAATGGGAAAGCGGCAGCGTGTTGTACTCACTCACTCCGTTTCCAAACATGCTTCCACACTTGGCTCGGTTGGTTAAGGCATTTCACATTGATGGATGCTCTCACATGTCTCCAGTTCGAACCATGCCAGGACCATTTGGTTTTTCTCTTTTACAAAACTCAATATTTTTCATATTTCTATTTTATTTAATATTTTGCATATCATTTTAATTCTTTTCATATTTTTATTTCATGCATTAAAAATCACCAAAATTATTTTTCCTTTTGCATTTATTTTCAGAAAACCTTTATTTAATTTATAAAATTAAAAAAATACAATTTTGCATGCATATTTATTTTTATTCATAATTTAGCATTTAAATAAATTTTAATTAGTTTTAAATCATTAAATTGCATCTAAAAAATCCCAAAAAATTATTTTAGCATATTTATGTTATTTCCAGCATGTCATATTTTTCTCATTTAAAAACTTGCATTTTTCTAACTTTTTCTCTTATTCGATTCATCTTTTAGATTTCGTTTTCTTTTTCTGAGTTATTAGTTGAGACGGTTTCTTTTCTTTTATTTTCCAATAATGTAGCTGCTCATGGGATGTAATAGTTTAAATTAGGTTTTATTTTCATAAGTTTAAATTATGTATCTTCAAAGCCATGTAATAGCGTGGGACATTTATCTTTCCATCTTTACATTCCGCATTTTAATTTCCGCACCCTATAAATTGCTAGTAACTAGGCGTGTATGGCAGACTAAAATCAACATAGCCCACTAATTTTCAAAGATAAAATATCCGAATCGACACTCTTTTCACCACGCACCCCTTAGGGTAATTCTCTCGTTGCCTTTGCGATTCAAATGGTCATGTCCTCGAGCGTGAGGGTATTCTAGCAGATTTGCTGCGAAACAAATCATCATAGTCCCCCGATACAAAGATCATAAGACCCACGATGTCGCCTCCGAATACATGATCTTGACCATCGATTGTCGCCTCTGAAAAATGATGATAGTCCGCCGAATGTGCTAGGATACTTCCTGAGATTGCTTTCTATGACCATCGATGTCCCTTGAATGTCCTTACATCCAGCGAATGGAGTTACCTACCAACTAATGGTATGGATGACGCTATTCTAAAGGAGCGTAACAATACAAAAGCGACCAATTACGGTAGGTAATAAGACTTTTAGTTGCTTGCTATCAAAATGCTTTTCACACCTCACACTTTTTCAAAGTTCAAATTCTTTTCAAAGCGAAACATTTCCAAACACTTTGTATACATTCCTACATGAATCATTACAAAGTCAAGCGAAATGCCTTTTCAAAATATTTTTGTCAAACACCGAAAAGCACAATTTTAAAAGTGATCTAAGAGCAACTAAGAGCCGTAGATAACTACGGATGAAAGCAGGTGCTAATACCCCCTTTTCATAACCTTCTCCCTTACTCAAATCGCGAAGGTCTTTACGTACTTTTACCTTAATTGGATAAAAATAAAAGTCGGTGGCGACTCTTGCTATCCGCGCATTTGCGATACAAAACACAAAAAGTCGATTCCGTATCCGCAGGCTGGCGACTCTTGGGGATAACACCAAAAAGAGAGAATGCCTTAGGTTTCTAGATCACCTTTATTGCTTTGTTTGACTTGCTTGCTTTACTTTTAAGGGTTGCTTGGGTATTATATTTGTGGGGATCCTACACGGGATCAGAGTTTCCTTTTAGTAAGTAGCAATAAATCGTCGCGACCGTTAGGCGTATATTGAAGCGGTCGACATGATGGCTACGTTAGCGTGACACTTTGGATGTCGATACTCTTCATTTCCAAGTTGAGGATCGTATTTGGCTTCTGCGTGGTGTCATCAAGCGTAACTAAACTTTTAGAACCTTAATTGACCCATCTTGGCCATTAGAAGGTAGTGAGATGGCGGCTTTGGTCTGAGACTAAGGTTGGTTGATACTCGATGCTACGCTTCATTGAGATCGGACTTTTGGGATATTTTCGGTCGACCACTTGGTAGTCGTGTTGAAATAAGCGCCTCGAGAAAGATCAATGATGTGAGATTCCTAGAACCTGGTTACTATTATAGGACGGGATGAACCAACTCAAACTTTTGGTGGGTAATCACCTATACCTCATGCAAGCCTTAACCCTAGGCTCATTGTGTGAATTGTTTGTGTGTGCAACATGACATCATGACATCATTTGCATTGCATATCATTTCTAACTATTTCAAGGACCTAGGGTTTATCTTGCTCTGTTTTGTAGGGATTATGGCTTCTAGAAAGACTATCCAATCAACTTCATGGGTATACCTTCTCACTCAAAGAATTGGTTTGAGATTCAGACCATGCTCGGTTTGTCAAAGACATGGTTATCTACTTGATTTGGTTATCTCCGGTTTTGAAGAAGATATGATGCATGTCTATTCGGTTCTTGATCCGAAACACCATTGCTTTACATTCCCAAATTATCAGTTGGTTCCTACCTTGGAAGAGTTATCTAAGCTACTTGGGGTACCTATTCTTGATCAAATGCCATTCACCGGTCTCGAAAGGGTTCCTAGGTATGAAGACATCGCGACCTTACATCTTAGCGCTCGGACGTTGAAGACAATTGGGAAACCGAGAAGTGGAGTTAAGGGTTTACTTTCCAGTTCCTAATTAAGAAAGCAGGGAATTCCTCAAGGTTATGAGTTTCCATGCATTTGAAGACATTGTGGCCTCTGCTAATCTATGGTTTGGTTCTTTTCCCTAACTGGATCAATTCATAGATGTCAAGCGCCATCAAGTTGTTCCTTACCCGCAATCCGATTGCCTACTTTGCTTGGAGACATCTTACATTCTCTCCACTCGTACTACTAAAAGACAAGGAACTCTCATGTGTTGCATCACGTTACTTTCCGGTGGTTTATTTCGCACCTTCCTCCATCGCTTTTGAAGAATGAACAAAGGTTGAGATGGTCTCGAGGTTAATGTCACTCTCTCATTCCGATCTCCGTTGGAATCTTTTCTCTCAAAAGGACTTCACCTTCATTGGCGTTGTGGAGAATTCCCTAATGTACCCTACTTGGTATAAGGAGGTATTACTTATAACCCTTCTCTAGCTCTACGTCGGTTTGGTTTTCTCGAAGATGGTCCTCGTGATATGCTTCTCCAAGATATTGTGTTCGACTACAATCACGATCTCCAATTGCAAGCGAAGGTTTATACACGCTTGGGGCATGGTAAGAAGGCGATACCAAGACTTTGGGGCACGGAACTCCATTCCTTGGGAACCTTACCTCAAATGTGCGAGCTCGAGCTCGAAACCTCTGTGATGCCATTCACGCTTTTTTACCGTAACTATGGAACTGTTGCTATAAGTAGCGTACCATCTTTCCATCGACATGCCTCTTGATTTTGAAGACTTGAAGAGATCCTGGATTCATTTCAAGGAAGAGGGATACCTTTGAAGCTCGGTGTTATGCAGCGAGAAAAGCGTAGAGTTGACGAAGCTACTTCACGAGGCGAAACATCAGCGCCATCGGCACGAGGAAGCGCCATGGGAGACTTAGAGCTTTAGGATTTATATGTTTTTCTTTTTTGTCTTGAATTATCCTTTGTACTTAAAAGAAAAAAAAGAATAATAAAAAGAGTACTAATAAATGTTTGTTCATTGCTTGTTTAACAAATTTAAATCTAAAGTTCCTTGAAAACATTGCATTGCATCCGCATAAACATTGCATATCATAGCATAACATTGCATCAGGTACATTGAAGATTGGTTTCTCATTTGCTCGCTATTTATTTTAGCGAAATGGCTCTTGAGCAATCATCAAAGATCTCCAACTCGAATGGGTTCAGTGATGTTTACTAGCTTGGTCCAAGGCGAAGATGCGAAGAAGCTCGTCAACGAGAAAGAAGAAGGTTGTTGGTTCTTCTCGACATGGGCGGAGCCAAGGAGGTCCTAGAGTGGTTAGTCGAATTGAGCTCTCGAAGGGGTGTCAAGAAGGAGGATGAGCAAAGTAACAAGGGTGATGGTGGGCGGTCATTTGAGCTTGAAAGAACTATGATGATGGATACTACGATGAGGATGACAAGTCTGACAACGAAGGCCGATCGAATCTTTGTGGAAAACACGAAGATGTCCGGGCTGAATTTTGATGATTTGAGTCTAGATCCACACGGTGTTGTGATTCCTCCCAGTTCAAAGTTCCAACTTTTGCTAAGTATGATGGCATATCACCTTCCTAAGGCGCATTGAAGTCCTATGTTCGGAAGATCAATCCACCGATGATGGAAAGTTGTGGATGCATTATTTTCAAGAGAGTTTGTCCTAACTCAATTGGAGTGGTATTATCACTAGAGAATGGCCAGTATCCGTACTTGGAGTGACTTGGCGATGCTTTCTGCGAACGATGTGAGTACAATCTTGAATTGACACCCACTACGTGCAACTGGCATGTCTATGGGTCGTGATGAGAAGTTCAAAGTATGCTCGAAATGGAGAGATCTAGCGAGAGTTCAACCACCCTTGTCCAATAGAATTGGTTGATATGTTCATGGAACACCGACAGGCCCATTCTTCAATCATCGATTGGAAACTCTTCACCGGATTCACCGAAATGATTTTAACTGAGACGTGTTGAAGCTCGGTATCAAGAGTGGAAAGATTGAGATAGAGACATCTTCAATCTTTGAAAAGATCTTTGGTGGTAAGAAAGAAGTTAATCTTTATATGGTCGGGAAAAGCCGAGCCAAGACCGACCGTGCTCAATACGTGAGGCAGTTGTGATCTCGATCCTACATCAACACAACCTCGGTGAGACAACGTCGCGTGTCGAGGAGCCTTGACGAAGGCGGTTCACGAAGATCAACATGCCATTGTCATGAGACTTGCAACACATGTTGAAAGCGAGTGATTACCTTGGGGATCCTCCCGAATGTCAACACTTCCTCTCCGAGATCAATCCTAATGCTAAGTGTGCTTACCATTCCAATAGCCCAGGACATAATCTTGATGATTGTTGGGCTCACGAAGAACAAAATTCAAGATATGATTGAAGCAAAGCTTAGTTTGATCCTCCCTGTTGAGACTCCAAATGTGATCAACGATACATGCCTAATCATGACAAGAGTTCCAATGTTGTTGGTGACGATACTTATGTTTTCAACATAGATGACTTGACCATTCCTCGATGGTGATTGGAAGAATTTGCTGCAATGGGTGTCAATCCAGGATACCAGTGTCGTTGGTGCCCATCTGCACGATGGTTGTGCTTGGGCGAGAAGACGTGTTCGATTGCATGATGGATGCCGTGAGATACTATTTAAAGAAACCACGTAAGTTGTGTGAAGAAATGTCTAAGTCGAAGATTGACAATGCAAATGAAGCCGCACCATCATGTGGGATACGGGGCGAGCCAAGTGGAAAGTATGATTACATGGTGATACCTTGTTCACGAGAGTTACAAGATTCCTATTGAAGATGTTAAAGTGGGATGGGGTGACGATTTCCCAGTATCTTTGATGTTAACACTATAAGGATTTCCTCTGGCGATCCCGCGCCTAGAGTGGCACCTCTCATTATTACTTCTCCAACCCAGTTCCATATTCCTCGACAAGGCTATCCCTTGGAATTATGGGTGATGTTTACTATCATGGCGTCAAGCAAGACCCTCGACTATTGAAGATCTTCTTGTTGAAGCTACCATTCCGACATTGACAATATCAGGATCAAGTAAGGTGACCGTAACCAAGAGTTTTCTCTCTAGATATCTCTCTCCAAAAGACATTGCGACTCATTTCGCGTTCCATCTATTCAACCCATTCCCCAAGCTAGGGAATGAACCCGGTGACTCATCCCTCAGCCCGGAAGTACCAAAGGAAGTTAAGAGACACCTCCAACAAGAAATGGAGGAAATTCAAGATTATTAAGAAGAGTGACTACAATGTTGGAACAGTTGGGAGACTCAGTCAAAATATCCATGCTTGCTCGCTTCTTGTGCTCGGGGCTCGTACTATGCCTGGTGAAGTTTACGAGGAATGCCCGTCGCGAAGACCCTACTCTGACCAATTTGAAGTGTGTATTGCTTTGACGCCAACAACGGCCCTAGGCTTCTCGATGCGATTTAACTCCTTACGGAAAGAAACACAACAAAGCCCGTCTACATTGAATGCAGAGGGCACTACATTGTCTCGTGTTTTGGTGGATCTTGGTTCTTCTCGAATATCCTTCCAAAGCGCTTTTGATCGACTTGATGTCGAAGGGTTGGTTCTCGAGACCAGTGATATAATCGTGAGAGCTTTGATGGTTCTAAGCGCCTGACTTGGAGAGCTCACTCACTGTTAAGTTGGTTCCCGGACTTTGACTCCACTTTCTTTGTCATGGACATTCGTCCGACACTCTTTACCTACTCGGACGCCTCTTGGATACATAGGTGAGGCACGTACCTACACCTTGCATCGTTTGAAGTACCCGGTGAAAGGAAGGTTGTTACTGTTGTGTGGTGAAGAGGAGTATATGGTCATCATCTACGTTCCGATACCTTGAGATGGAGGGTGAATTCTTGAGACTCCTCAGCCGAGCTTTTGAAACAATACCAGCAGTCATGTTGACTCTCCTGTCACTCTGAAATTACATGAAGTTCCACAGGATGGCCTCACCGAAACATGCTCAAGTCTTGTTGAACAAGGAGGTAGTCTTGTTTGAGGTCACTCCACGATCTTCCTTTCAACAGACAAGACGGTTTAGGCTTCACCATCAAGGGTCGGAAGATGATACGCCGCGATGCCGAACAACTTCCTTCGCATCGACCCAGTGGAATCTATGCTATAGAACACGGCGACAACGCCTTCGACATCGCTAGTGGATCTTCCCACTCAGACAAAGGGCTCAAAGATTGGAAGGCGAAGATTCGTACCATCTCCTTTAGTCGGGAGTAATTGCTCTTGTTTTTTGTTTTGTTTTCGTTTCTTTTGTTTAATAAACTTTGAAAGCCCTAATTGCAGGGCATCATGGCTCGTTCATGAGGGTTATGTCATTGTTTGCGGCGTTTTCATTCAATAAATTCGTTGGACTTGTTGCATTCAATTGTTTGTCTTCTCTTTACTTTATCACCCCTCAAAAGCTATGTGTTTCTTACACACACATTGATACAACGCGGAATCACTCAATCTCGTTAATAACAACTATGCTATTGCTAAATATGACGATAATCCGATCTACCGTCAAGACGAAGTGAGGAAGATTGTGAAGTGCCGGGAGAACTTGTCGATCTGCTACACAAGAAGAAGCGGATTATACAGCCACCACGAAGAGCAAGTCGAGATGTGAAACTTGGAGACTTGGCGACGAGATCAAGATAGGGTGGGTCTTGAGAACAGTGTTAAAAAAGATTGGTTCAGATGCTACGGACTATATTGAGGTTTTTGCTTGGTCATACGAAGACATGCGGGTTTAGACATTGATATTGTGTACACGATTCTTGAAGCAAAGAGGGTTTTCTCCTGTGAAGCAGAAGGTTCGTCGCATCGTCCGGATGTCGAGAGAAAATCAAAGTTTGAAGTTATGAAGCGGTTCAGCAGTTTCTTGTATTACTTCTTATCCTGATGGGTTGCAAATGTGGTGCTTGTACCCTAAGAAGGATGGTAAGGTACGAATGTGTGTGGATTACATAGATCGAACAAAGCAAGTCCGAAAGCGATTTTCCACTTCCCGTATTGATGTTGGTTGTGAACACCGCTCGGCATGGGTTTTCTCCTTCATGGATGGTTTCTCCGGTTCAATCGATTAAATGGCTCCCGAACACATGGAAAAGACTACTTTACATTACGATTAGAGGCGGTTTACCTACAAGGTTTGCTCTTGAATTCGAAGAAGCAGGCGCCACTTATCGATCTTATAGTGACATTATTTCATGACATGATTCATCACGAGATAGAGATGCGGTATACATGAGAAGGAAGTCGAGGTTTCTTGGGCGATTGAACTACATTGCATGATTCATTGCACATCTGCTCGCTACTTGTGAGCCAATCTTCAAGTTACTAAAGAAAGATCAAGTAGTGGAATGGAATGACGATTTCGGATCGCTTGACAAAATCAAGGAGAATCCTCATCACGATCCCGCATGCTTGAAGAAGACCTCTTATCATGTACTTGGCGGTTATTAGAGAACTCGATGGGGTGTGTTGGGGCAACATGTGGTCCAGTCGAAAGAGCACGCAATATACTACCTTAGCAAAAGTTTACCGATCGTGAAACGGATACTCACAACTCGAGAAAACTGCAACGCTTTGGCTTAATTTTCACGGTAAGACAAGATATGTTAACTCACACTTACCTGTTAATTTCTAAGATGGATCCGATAAAATACATATTTGAGAAACCAGCTCTCTCAAATAGTAAGATGGCGAGATGATCTGACGAATATGACATCCCATGCACTTCTCGAGCGATCAAAGGAAGTGTAGTAGCCGATCATTTGGCTCATCGGGCCGTAGATGACTATCGTTGCTGATTAATTTCGGATGAAGATGTTTTACTAGTTACAGATTACGAAGAACCCGGGCCAGACGAAGGACTGAACAAGGATCCGATGGACCATGGTCTTTGATGGAGCCTCAAACACTGGCAATGGCATTGGCGCCATCATTACATCCCCCCAGCGGACATCGCCTTTCACCGCCGACTATTTCGATTACACTAACAACATGGCCGTCTGAGCGTGCATCGTGGGTATTAAAGTGCTATCGACTTAAGAGTCAAGTTCTTACAAGTGTATGGAGACTCGGCTTTGGTGATCGATTGATTAAGGCGAGTGGGATCAAACTTGTCAAGAATCTTATTCCATATCGAGAGCATGTTTTGAGTTTGATCCCTACCGAGAGATCACTTTCAACCACATTCCACGAGAAGAGTCGGTTAAGCGCGTTGGCTACTATGTCATATGTTGGTCGAGATGGGACGAGGCTCCCAGTCATCATTGAGAAGTTTGGCAGACGACATATTGCTTGGATACGAAAGAGAAACCTTGGTACTACGGCGTGAAGAGTATCTTGAGACTCGGGAATATCCGTGAGAATTTGTTAATGATAAGAAGTTCATGAGAAGATTTGCATCCAAATTCTTCCTGACGACATCTTATAAACCTAACCATGACTTGTGCTTACTCACATTTGTGTAGACCGAGAAACAATGATACATCATGGAAGAGTTACACGGCATTTGGTACCCACTCCGATTGGACACACCTAAAGAAGATTTTGAGAGCAGTTACTATTGGTCCACCATGTTGATTATCCATCACCTCGATCTTGTCAAATGCGGTTATGCAGAAAGTACACGTACCTCCATACCTCACAGATATTCTAACGCCTCCTTGGCCTTTGCAATGTGGGGCATTGACATGATTGGAGAAATTAAGCCCTGACTTCCAACGGACATCGTTTCATCCTTGTGGCGATGATTACTTTACAAGTGGGTAGAGCGACCTCGTTCGCATCTACTTACGAATATTGTGGCTCGTTTCATCAAGCATAACCTTATCCTGCTTGATGGCATTCCCCGAGGATTATCAGGATAACGGCTCAATCTCGATAACAAGATGATCATCGAACTCACTTACCTTCAAGATCAAGCATCATAATTCTTCTCCATATCGGCTAAATGAATGGCAGGGTGGAAGCCTGTGATAAGAACATTAAGAAGATTATCTGGAAGATGACCGATGCGTCAAAAATTGGCATGAGATGTTACCATTTGCTCTTCTGGTTATCCTTTTCTGGTATGAAACATCATCAACGGAAACCCCTCCTCTTGTATCTGATTGTGGGCGCTCTTACCCATCGAGGTTGGATACCCTCACCGAGTCCTCCAGGCGGAGTTGGCGAAGATGATTGGGTTCGAGACTCGACGGCATTAACTTGATTGATGAGAAGCGACTTGCATCCATCCGCCATGGACGGTTTATCAAAACGAATGATCGAGCATTTAACAAGAAGGTCGAGCAAGGGTCTACGCAGTGATCTAGTAGTCAAGCGCATCATTACGCCACAAGGTGATCCTGAGGGCAAATGGACTCCCACTTCGAGGACCGTTGTAGTCAAGACGATATTTTTCGTGAGCTATGATACTTAGCACCATGGATGGTGAAGACTTCCCGCACCCCGTGAGCGCGTACATAGTCAAAAATACTACGCATAAAAGACCCGCTAGGTCGTGAGCCCTAGGCAAAAAATAAGGGCATCTGGCGAACCAAGGGTTCGGGCAAAGTTAAGGATATATATACAAAACATGTACACGGCAATTCGAAACCACGAAAGTGACTTGGGCAAAAGGGTATCCGTTGGGCGAAAACCGAAAGGCGGCGCTAGAGCAAAGTTAGGGATTTAAGCGTCACTATATATCTTACGGATCACCCCTTCCGGACTACTATCGGATTCAAGATTCAATGGCTAAGATCTACTCACTTTCTTACGACAACAAGGAGATGAGATAGTTCGAAATATATGAGTACTAGCATAGTTGGAACTTAACGAGATTGTTTTCGCATAGCTTTTTACCTTTCTTGTGTATAAACTAGGCCATTCGCCACCTTTCAAATAAATACAAGCTTCTTTCTCTTTACATTTTTCGCTATTGTCGTTTGCAATAAGTCCAACGTTTGCTTTGAATGATTATCGCGTTTGACAATAAGAATCTATTGAAACATACGAAAAGTGGACATACAAAAGTAATACTACTGTGCTCTGGAATCGAGATGACCAAAGTCACCGATACATTTCCCCACGAGCATGGTCCCACGGCAGTGTCGCTCTGAACCTTCCCAGGCGGAGTATATGTTAATCCACGGTAGTGATTCCACTCAACCGAGCAATGTTACATCAATAACACTTGTCCCAGCTAAGATGTTTATCCCAGGCGATATCTCTCAACAATTCTCCTTTTCTCCAAAGCGGTATCCGGACTCGAGACTTGGTGAGATAGTGCCGGAGAAAATCTACATCTTATTCTTCGATCGGAGATTCCAACGGCCCCCAACCCGGTCTCAAGACCATCAAATCTCCCGGTGAGATCCGCTCAGCGTCAAAGAGCGCCTCTAATTCTTCCCAACGGGATCTACATGCTAGATCCCGACAAATGCCTCCCGACTCTCCCGGAGGTTATGTATAGGATCTCCAACAACGAGGTTTCTCGATCTCTACCTTCCTCAACAATATCTGGGCCCAAGACTTGGTCGATAGTGCATCGGAATCAAAGTTTCTTTCTTCTCGGGGTCTCCATCCGTTCAGTCCTCTGTGATCAAATCTCGCATCTTCTTCCAAGATGGATATGTTTTGAAATATCACAACATCTATCATTCATACGTTACTCGTAAAGTCATAATTCATGCATATGTCCTTCATATACAACATCATTGCATCATACTTTGCATAAGACTAACAAATATTCTATCAAAGTTTCTCTTGTTTTTCCAAAACAGTAAAGTCGCCGGCCTTGATGAGGTCAAGGATTAAGCCTCGATGAAGCGGAAAACTATCTAAAGACCGCCTGGTTGTCCTCAAATGGTCGAGATTAAGCCAAGATCGACGGAAAACTATTTGAAAGAGCCTGGTTATCCTCAGATAACAGGCAATGGATCGACACCGATGCCAACGGGAAGATATCCACATTTTGCCAACTACTACCTCCTCGGGTAATCGGCATGAAGATTTATTACGATCTACGCTTATTATCAACAATGACACGAGGTCTAGCGTCACGACTCGGTTGCCTTGGATGGCATCTTAAGCCCATCTCAGACTACTTGTCAACATTTCTCCGCCTTGAGAATCTTGCATATTTGGTTAAAATCAATACAAACCAATAACTTAATTCAAAGATGAGCACGGTCTAACATCAACTCCTGGGATGGCATCTTAAGCCCATCTCGCGCTCAGCCTGCTATCGAGAACATCTACAGTCTGGCGTACAGCTCGGCTCCCCGGTCGATCTTTCGGATGGCATCTTAAGCCCATCCCGTCAATTCTCCTATCAACATTCGAGTCTAGTGTCTGACTCATCCCCGGTGAAGTCTCCGCTTCTCGAATGGCATCACTAGCCCGTTCTCGCATCATCATCCAGATATGCAAATTTTCGGGTAATACTCGAGTGTTCAATCATCTTACACCTTGGGTCACGAAGGCAGGCGTGTCAATCTAACCTTCGGTACAAGAAGATTGAGCAGGGCAGTCATCATACCCAAATTTTCCCTCCATCTTCTCAAATATTTCATACATCCGTACTCGAGGATTCCTCGAGTTGATCGAATGAACTCTCTGCAAACAATCGACCCAACTAGGGTTTGGCAATTCTCGGTCAAATAGACTTCCAACATCTCAATGGTCTTCATGCCTCCTCATATGCTTCAAATATCCTCCATGTCAAGTTTAAAGCCTTACAAGTCAAGTTTCCTCGAGACGATTTACTCGGATGGTTGAAAATCGGTTGTATTGGACAAAAGTCAAGCGTGTGGTCAACATACGGTCAAACTTCATTATTTTGGTCAACATCCTCATTTTGAGTTACATTCATCATTTGATCAAGGTTGATCATGATTCATCAAGAAAACTCAATTTGCTCAAAAGTCATACTTTCTAAATTAGGGTTTACAGGTGAAAAGTCAACCGAAGTTTGTTGATCATAACTTTCTCATACTTTCTCGAGAAATTTTCCACCACCTCTTTTTTTGAAGGAATTCAATTCTCTACAACTTCATGTCTCACAAGAATGTCCAAAAATGCTTCATTTGAGAGGTATGGCTCGAAACATTACGGTCACTTTCAAAGTCAACAAAAAGTCAACATTTTGTTTCGAAGATATATTGAGCATGGAAACTCCAATTTAGATGAGACCAAAAAGGTTGGTTAGGTGACGCTTAGAGATTTCCAAAAATTCCAAGAACACTCAAAAATATGGAAAATTGAGCAAGATACACCATTCCTGAGTTGGAAGCGATTTTGAAAGAGTGCACAAAGAGAGATGCTTCTAAAAATCAAAATTTTTGCAAATGGGCTTACTTTTTCTTCATCCAAACCTATTCCTTATACAATTAGGAACATCCAATCCCAATTCCACGAATTTTTATTTTATTTTATTTTTCTATTTAATTTGGAATTTATTCATTTAAATACAAATTAAATTTAAAAATAGAGTATAAAATCAAAATTAATTGCAGAATGATTTTTATTTCTTCCTTGAGATCCAAGCAACTCATTAAAAAGCCGCAATTTTCGAAATTTGATGGATATGGCAAGATTGGATTGAAAATTGATCAAGAATTTGATTTGATTTTGTACAAAATCAAATTTGATTGGCATTGATCATTGATTAATTCTTTCCCAAGCATGACTCACGAACCTTACTATATATGCATGATACATACCACACGAATTAGGGTAGAAAAATTGGCTCGAGAACCCTTGTTGCAACTCAAAAAAACCGTGCCTCTCAAGCAAGTGCAATCCTATTTCAGTAGTTTTCAATCAATTTTGAGGTGTCCACACATTCCTTGATACCTCTTGAGTCGATCGGACCTTTACTTTGATCAAAACCATCCGAATCGTGAAATCAAGAAATCGGTTTGTTCTTGAAATTTTCAAAATCGTATTCTATTGTTCATGCATTATTAACATGTTTTGTGTTTGTTTTTGTGATTAGTGATGAGTTTGCAAGCTTTCTGGGTACTTTAATTGAATTTCCATGGCCAGGAACACGTATCACCATTGTTAGGGTTTCTATGCGTTTTAGGGTTTCTCTTAAATGGAAAAATTGGACCATGAGACCTATACCAATGCGTTCGGAATGATCTCAGGAATCGAACCATGGCCTTAGAACTTATTTATATTATGTATGCTGGGTTTTTGATCTTGCCAGGGATATAGCGTCGAAACAATGGCCGATCTTTGGATTTTTAAAATTTCAAAGCGAAGACGATGAATTGGCGCGAGCTCGTGGCAATGGGAAAGCGGCAGTGTTGTAATCCACTCTCCGGTTTCCAAACATGCTTGCACACTTGGCTCAGTTGGTTAAGGCGTTTCCTGTTGATGGATGCTCTCACATGTCTCCAGTTCGAACCATGCCAGGACCATTTGGTTTTTCTCTTTTACAAAACTCAATATTTTTCATATTTCTATTTTATTTAATATTTTGCATATCATTTTAATTCTTTTCATATTTTTATTTCATGCATTAAAAATCACCAAAATTATTTTCCTTTTGCATTTATTTTCAGAAAACCTTTATTTAATTTATAAAATTAAAAAAATACAATTTTGCATGCATATTTATTTTTATTCATAATTTAGCATTTAAATAAATTTTAATTAGTTTTAAATCATTAAATTGCATCTAAAAAATCCCAAAAAATTATTTTAGCATATTTATGTTATTTCCAGCATGTCATATTTTTCTCATTCAAAAACTTGCATTTTTCTAACATTTTTCTCTTATTCGATTCATCTCGTATTTTCAGATTTCTCATTCTTTTAGGGTTATTAGTTTCGGACGGTTTCTTTTCTTGTTTCATTTTCCAATAATGTAGCCTTTCGTAGGATGTAATAATAGTTTAAATTAGGTTTTTACTATTTTCCATAGTTTAAATTATGTATACGCCCCAAAGCCATGTAATAGAGACATTTATCTTTCGCATCTTTACATTAGCATTTAATTTCTCTTTCCCTATATTACTGGTAACTAGGCGTGTGTCTTGAACTAAAATCAACATAGCCCACTAATTTTCAAAGATAAAAATATCGAA
>CM038796.1:80895285-80984103 GCA_021764765.1 Vicia sativa | reverse complement strand
TTGGTGAAAAGGAAAGAAGTTAATCAGTTGCATGAGGTGTAAATTGAACGGGATTATCCATTATTAAATGTTGTGATCCGTCTTGATATTAATGTGAGAGACATAAGAAAATAAAAATCAAAATATGGAATTATATTAATGTAAAAATTTCTATTAATAGCCAAAATAAAATAGAAGAATCATAGAGAATGACACTTGGCAAACTCGCTAAAAAATCATTCATTTGTATATTCAAACCGATGTCAAATTTTTTTTTAATCAAAAATCGTGTTCCAAAATTCATTTTAGTTGATTTATAATAAATATTTATAAAAAATGTTTGATGTTTAATAATATATTTCTATTTATAAAAATATATCCGCTTTTATATCTTATTCTTCCTCCTGAATTGATGGATCTAGGTTTGATTGGAGAAATAAATATTCTTCCTCCGTGAATTGATGGATCTAGGTTTGGATGGAGAAATAAATAAGCTTTGAAAATGGAGAATAGACTTAATCAATCAAGTTACATATGGGTGTAAAGTGAATGACTATCCATGTACAAAATGTTGTATCTATGTCTTGATATTAATGAGAGATATAAGAAAAGAAAATTAAAAAAATAGAATTATATTAATAGAAAATTTCCATTAATAGCCAAAATAAAAATAGAAGAATTCATGAGAGAATGACACTTGGCAAACTAGCTAAAAAAACTCATTCTAATTGTACATATTAAATAAATATAAAAAATTAAATCAAAATCATGTTTCCAAAACTTAATTTTTACTTGATTTATAATAAATATGTATAAAATATTTGATGTGTTTTAATATATTTCTATTTATAAAAATTTATCCGCTTATATTTATTTTTCCTACGTGAATTGATGGATCTAGGTTTGATGGAGAAATAAATAGGCTTTGAAAATGGAGAATAATTAACGGAAGTGTATAGGGAATAAAGGGAATAAATTGAATGACTATCCATGTACAAAATATTGTATCTATGTCTTGATATTAATGAGAGACATAAGAAAATAAAATTAAAATAATAGAATTATATTAATAGAAAATTTCCATTAATAGCCAAAATAAAAATAGAAGAATTCATGAGAATGACACGGCAAACTTGCTAAAAAACTCATTCTAATTGTATATAAAATAGATATCAAAAAATTTAATTAAAATCACGTTTCAAAAATTAATTTTTAGTTGATTTATAATAAATATGTATAAAATATTTGATGTGTTTAATAATATATTTCTATTTATAAAAATATATCCGCTTTATATCTTATTCTTCCCTACAGAACTTATGGATCTAGGTTTGGATGTTGGAATGAAGCGTAGAAGGAAGACATGATAATCTGGTGAAAAGGAGTGAAGTTAACTCAACATGACAGTGGGTGTAAATCGAATGACTATCCATGTACAAAATGTTGTATCTGTGGTCTTGATATTAATGAGAGACATAAGAAAATAAAATTAAAATATTGAATTATATTAATAGAAAATTTCCATTAATAGCCAAAATAAAAATAGAAGAATTCATGAGAGAATGACACTTGGCAAACTTGCTAAAAAAAACTCATTCTAATTGTATATACTAAAGAGATGTCAAATTGTTTTAACTAAAAATCAGTTTCCAAAAATTCATTTTAGTTGATTTATAATAAATATGTATAAAAATGTTTGATGTGTTTAATAATATATTTCTATTTATAAAATATATCCGCTTATGTCTTATTCTTCCTCCGTGAATTAATGGATCTAGGTTAAGGATGACATGATAATTGGTGAAAAGGAAAGGAAGTTAACGGTTGCATAGGGGTAAATTGAATGACTATCCATGTACAAAATGTTGTATCTGTGTGTCTTGATATTAATGAGAGACATAAGAAAGAAAATTAAAAATAGAATTATATTAATAGAAAATTTCCATTAATAGCCTAAATAAAAATAGAAGAATCTATGAGAGAATGACACTTTGTTGGATATAAAAAATAACATCAAAAATCACGTTTCAAAATTAATTTTTACTTGATTTAAATATATCCGCTTTGTTGGAATGTCAAGCGTAGAAGGAAGACATGATAATTGGTGAAAAGGAAAGGAAGTTAACGGGTTGACAGAGGTGTAAATGAATGATTATCCATGTATTAAATGATGTATCTGTGTTCTTGATATTAATGAGAGACATAAGAAAATAAAATCAAAATATGGAATTATATTAATAGAAAATTTCTATTAATAGCCAAAAAAAAATAGAAGAATTATGAGAGAATGACACTTGGCAAACTCGCTTAAAAAACTCATTCTAATTGTATATTCTAAACCGATGTCAAATTTTTTTTAATCAAAATCAGGTTTCCAAAAATTCATTTTAGTTGATTTATAATAAATATTTATAAAAATGTTTGATGTGTTTAATAATATATTTCTATTTATAAAATATATCCGCTTTTATATCTTATTCTTCCTCCGTGAATTGATGGATCTAGGTTTGATGGAGAAATAAATATTCTTCCTCCGTGAATTGATGGATCTAGGTTTGGATGGAGAAACAATAAGCTTGGAAAATGGAGAATAGACGAATCAACGGTTACATATGGTGTAAAGTGAATGACTATCCATGTACAAAATGTTGTATCTATGTCTTGATATTAATGAGAGATATAAGAAAAGAAAATTAAAAATAGAATTATATTAATAGAAAATTTCCATTAATAGCCAAAATAAAAATAGAAGAATTCATGAGAGAATGACACTTGGCAAACTAGCTAAAAAACTCATTCTAATTGTACATATTAAATAAATATAAAAATTAAATCAAAAATCACGCCAAAACTTAATTTTTACTTGATTTATAATAAATATGTATAAAATATTTGATGTGTTTAATAATATATTTCTATTTATAAAATTATATCCGCTTTTATATCTTATTTTCCACTCGGAATTGATGGATCTAGGTTTGATGGAGAAATAAATAGGCTTTGAAAATGGAGAATAGACGAATTAACGGTTGCATAGGGGAATAAAGGGAATAAATTGAATGACTATCCATGTACAAAATATTGTATCTATGTCTTGATATTAATGAGAGACATAAGAAAATAAAATTAAAATAATAGAATTATATTAATAGAAAATTTCCATTAATAGCCAAAATAAAAATAGAAGAATTCATGAGAGAATGACACTTGGCAAACTTACAAAAAACTCATTCTAATTGTATATATTAAATAGATATCAAAAAATTTAATTAAAAATCACGCTTCAAAAATTAATTTTAGTTGATTTATAATAAATATGTATAAAATATTTGATGTGTTTAATAATATTTCTATTTATAAAAATATATCCGCTTTATATCTTATTCTTCCCAATGAACTTATGGATCTAGGTTTGATGTTGAATGTGAAGCGTAGAAGGAAGACATGATAATTGGTGAAAAGGAAAGGAAGTTAACGGTTGCATAGGGTGTAAATTGAATGACTATCCATGTACAAAATGTTGTATCCGTGTCTTGATATTAATGAGACATAAGAAAATAAAATTAAAATATTGGAATTATATTAATAGAAAATTTCCATTAATAGCCAAAATAAAAATAGAAGAATTCATGAGAGAATGACACTTGGCAAACTAGCTAAAAAACTCATTCTAATTGTATATATTAAATAAATATAAAATTAAATCAAAATCACGTTTCCAAAACTTAATTTTTACTTGATTTATAATAAATATGTATAAAATATTTGATGTGTTTAATAATATATTTCTATTTATAAATTATAACCGCTTTATATCTTATTTTTCCGCCGTGAATTGATGGATCTAGGTTTGATGGAGAAATAAATAGGCTTTTGAAAATGGAGAATGATTAATCAGAAATCGAGGTTGGAATGTGAAGCGAGAAGGAAGACATGATATTTGGTGAAAAGGAAAGGAAGTTAACGGTTGCATAGGGTGTAAATTGATGACTATCCATGTACAAAATGTTGTATCTGTGTGTCTTGATATTAATGAGAGACATAAGAAAATAAAATTAAAAAAATAGAATTATATTAATAGAAAATTTCCATTAATAGCCAAAATAAAAATAGAAGAATTCATGAGAGAATGACACTTGGCAAACTAGCTAAAAACTCATTCTAATTGTATATATTAAATAGATATAAAAAAATAAAATCAAAAAATCACGCTTATTAATTTTATTTGATTTAAATATATCCGCTTTGTTGGAATGTGAAGCGGTAGAAGGAAGACATGATAATTGGTGAAAAGGAAAGGAAGCAACGTTGTATAGGGGTGTAAATTGAATTATTATCCATGTATTAAATGTTGTATTTGTGTCTTGATATTAATGAGAGACATAAGAAAATAATATTAAAATAATGGAATTATATTAGAAAATTTCATTAATAGCCAAAATAAAAATAGAAGAATTCATGAGAGAATGACACTTGGCAAACTCGCTAAAAAATCATTCTAATTGTATAATCTAAAGAGATGTCAAATTTTTTAATCAAAAATCAGTTTCCAAAATTCATTTTAGTTGATTTATAATAAATATTTATAAAATGTTTGATGTGTTTAATAATATATTTCTATTTATAAAAATATATCATTATATCTTATTCTTCCTCCGTGAATTGATGGATCTAGGTTTGATGGAGAAATAAATAGGCTTTGAAAATGGAGAATAGACGAATCAGAAATCGAGGTTGGAATGTGAAGGTAGAAGAAAGACATGATAATTGGTGAAAAGGAAAGGAAGTTAACAGCTGTATAGGGTGTAAAGTGAATGACTATCCATGTACAAAATGTTGTATCCGTGTCTGATATTAATGAGAGACATAAGAAAGAAAATTAAAAATAGAATTATATTAATAGAAAATTTCCATTAATAGCCAAATAAAAATAGAAGAATTCATGAGAGAATGACACTTGGCAAACTATTAAAAAACTCATTCTAATTGTACATATTAAATAGATATAAAAAATTAAATCAAAAATCACGCTTCCAAAATTAATTTTTACTTGATTTATAATAAATATGTATAAAAATATTTGATGTGTTTAATAATATATTTCTATTTATAAAAATATATCCGCTTTATATCTTATTTTTCCCGTGAATTGATGGATCTAGGTTTGATGGAGAAATAAATAGGCTTTGAAAATGGAGAGTAGACGAATCGTGAATCGAGGTTGAATGTGAAGCTAGAAGGAAGACATGATATTTCGTGAAAAGGAAAGGAAGTTAACGGTTGATAGGGTGTAAATTGATGACTATCCATGTACAAAATGTTGTATCTGTGTCTTGATATTAATGAGAGACATAAGAAAAGAAAATTAAAAATAGAATTATATTAATAGAAAATTTCCATTAATAGCCAAAATAAAATAGAAGAATTTATGAGAGAATGACACTTGGCAAACTAGCTAAAAAACTCATTCTAATTCTATATATTAATAGATATAAAAAAATCAAAAATCACGTTTCCATAAATTAATTTTACTTGATTTAAATATATCCTTTGTTGGAATGTGAAGTGGTAGAAGGAAGACATGATAATTGGTGAAAAGGAAAGGAAGTTAACGGTTGATAGGGTGTAAATTGAATGACTATCCATGTATTAATGTTGTATCCGTCTTGATATTAATGAGAGAGACATAAGAAAATTAAAATAATGGAATTATATTAATAGAAAATTTCCATTAATAGCCAAATAAAATAGAAGAATTCATGAGAGAATGACACTTGGCAAACTCGCTAAAAAAACTCATTCTAATTGTATAATCTAAAGAGATGTCAAATTTTTAATCAAAATCAGTTTCCAAAATTCATTTTTAGTTGATTTATAATAAATATTTATAAAATATTTGATGCGTTTAATAATATATTTCTATTTATAAAATATATCCGCTTTTATATTGATTCTTCCTCCGTGAATTGATGGATCTAGGTTTGATGGAGAAATAAATAGGCTTTGAAAAATGGAGAATAGACGACCGTGAAATCGAGGTTGGAAATGTGAAGTGTAGAAGGAAGACATCATAATTTGTGAAAAGGAAAGGAAGTTAACGTTGCATAGGGTTTAAATTGAATGACTATCCATGTACAAAATGTTGTATCTGTGTCTTGATATTAATGGGAGACATAAGAAAATAAAATTATAAAAATAGAATTATATTAATAGAAAATTTGCATTAATAGCCAAAATAAAAATAGAAGAATTCATGAGAGAATGACACTTGGCAAACTAGCTAAAAAACTCATTCTATTGTATATATTAAATATATATAAAAAAATTAAATCAAAAATCACGCTTCAAAAATTAATTTACTTGATTTATAATAAATATGTATAAAATGTTTGATGTGTTTAGTAATATATTTCTATTTATAAAAATTATCCGCTTTATTTCTTATTCTTCCTCCGTGAACTTATGGATCTAGGTTTTGGAATGTGAATGTTGAAGGAAAGGAAGTTAAAAGTTTCATAGAGTGTAAATTGAATGACTATCCATGTACAAAATGTTGTATCCGTGTTTTGATATTAATGAGAGACATAAGAAAATAAAATTAAAAAATAGAATTATATTAGTAGAAAATTTCCATTAATAGCCAAAATAAAAATAGAAGAATTCATGAGAGAATGAGACTTGGCAAACTAGCTAAAAAACTCATTCTAATCAGATATATTTGTTGATTTATAATAAATATGTATAAAATGTTTGATGTGTTTAATAATATATTTCTATTTAAAAAATATATCCGCTTTATATCTTATTCTTCCCGCGTGAACTTAGGTTGGATCTTGGAATGTGAAGCGTAGAAGGAAGACATGATAATTGGTGAAAAGGAAAGGAAGTTAATTGCATAGGGGTGTAAATTGAATGACTATCCATGTACAAAATGTTGTATCGTTGTCTTGATATTAATGAGAGACATAAGAAAATAAAATTAAAATAATAGAATTATATTAATAGAAAATTTCCATTAATAGCCAAAATAAAAATAGAAGAATTCATGAGAGAATGACACTTGGAAACTTCCTAAAAACTCATTCTAATCGTATATATTAAATAGATATAAAAAATTTAATCACTATTTATAAAAATATATCCACTTTATATCTTATTCTTCCACCAACATGTTTGATTCGTGTTGATATTAATGAGAGACATAAGAAAATAAAATTAAAATAAGGGAATTATATTAATAGAAAATTTCCATTAATAACAAAATAAAAAAGAAGAATTCATGAGAGAATGACACTGGGCAAACTTGCTAAAAAAACTCATTCTAATTGTATATATTAAATAGATATAAAAAAAAATTTAATTAAAAATCACGTCAAATTTTTTGTTAATCAAAAATCAGGTTTCCAAAAATTCATTTTTAGTTGATTTATAATAAATATGTATAAAAATGTTTGATGTGTTTAATAATATATTTCTATTTATAAAAATATATCCGCTTTATATCTTATTCTTCCTGCGTGAACTTAGGTTTGGATCTTGGAATGTGAAGCGGTAGAAGGAAGACATGATAATTGGTGAAAAGGAAAGGAAGTTAACTAATGATAGGGTGAATTGAATGACTATCCATGTACAAAATGTTGTATCTGTGTTTTGATATTAATGAGAGACATAAGAAAATAAAATTAAAAAAATAGAATTATATTTGTAGAAAATTTCCATTAATAGCCAAAATAAAAATAGAAGAATTCATGAGAGAATGAGACTTGGGAAACTTCTAAAAACTCATTCTAATCGATATATTAAATAGATATAAAAAAATTTAATCACTATTTATAAAAATATATCCACTTTATATCTTATTCTTCCACCGTGAACATGTTGTATCCGTGGTCTGATATTAATGAGAGACATAAGAAAATAAAATTAAAATAATGGAATTATATTAATAGAAAATTTCCATTAATAGCCAAAAATAAAATAGAAGAATTCATGAGAGAATGACACTGGCAAACTTGTTAAAAAACTCATTCTAATTGTATATATTAAATAGATATAAAAAAAATTTAATTAAAAATCACGCTTCAAAAATTCATTTTTAGTTGATTTACAATAAATATGTATAAAAATATTATATTTCTATTTATAAAAATATATCCGCTTTTATATCTTATTCTCCCCCGTGAACTTATGGATCTAGGTTTGATGTTGGAATGAAGGTAGAAGGAAGACATGATAATTGGGGAAAAGGAAAGGAAGTTAACGGTCAGATAGGCGTAAATTGAATGACTATCCATGTACAAAATGTTGTATCTGTGGTCTTGATATTAACGAGATATAAGAAAATAAAATTATAATAATGGAATTATATTAATTGAAAATTTCCATAATAGCCAAAATAAAAATAGAAGAATTCATGAGAGAATGACACTTGGTAAACTTGCTAAAAAACTCATTCTAATTGTATATACTAAAGAGATGTCAAATTTTTGTTAATCAAAATCAGTTTCCAAAAATTCATTTTAGTTGATTTATAATAAATATTTATAAAATGTTTGATGTGTTTAATAATATATTTCTATTTATAAAATATATCCGCTTTATATCTTATTCTTCTCAAGTGAACTTAGGTTTGATGTTGGAATGTGAAGCGTGTAGAAGGAAGACATGATAATTGGTGAAAAGGAAAGAAGTTAACGGTTGCATAGGGGTGTGAATTGAATGACTATCCATGTACAAAATGTTGTATCTGTGTTTTGATATTAATGAGAGACATAAGAAAATAAAATTAAAAAAATAGAATTATATTAGTAGAAAATTTCCATTAATAGCCAAAATAAAATAGAAGAATTATGAGAGAATGAGACTTGGCAAACTACCCAAAAACTCATTCTAATTGTATATATTAGTTGATTTATAATAAATATGTATAAAATGTTTGATGTGTTTAATAATATATTTAATTATAAAAATATATCCGCTTTATATCTTATTCTTCCCGTGAACTTAGGTTTGGATGTTGGAATGTGAAGCGGTAGAAGGAAGACATGATAATTGGTGAAAAGGAAAGGAAGTTAACGCTTGCATAGGGGTGTAAATTGAATGACTATCCATGTACAAAATGTTGTATCAGTGTCTTGATATTAATGAGAGACATAAGAAAATAAAATTAAATAATAGAATTATATTAATAGAAAATTTCCATTAATAGCCAAAATAAAAATAGAAGAATTCATGAGAGAATGACACTTGGGAAACTTCCTAAAAAAACTCATTCTAATCGTACATATTAAATAGATATAAAAAAAAATTTAATCACTATTTATAAAAATATATCCACTTTATATCTTATTCTTCCACCGTGAACATGTTGTATCAAGGTCTTGATATTAATGGAGACATGTAAAAAATAAAATTAAAATAAGGAATTATATTAATAGAAAATTTCCATTAATAACCAAAATAAAAATAGAAGAATTCATGAGAGAATGACATTGGGCAAACTTGCTAAAAACCTCATTCTAATTGTATATATTAAATAGATATAAAAAATTAATTAAAATCACGTCAAATTTTTGTTAATCAAAAATCAAGTTTCCAAAAATTCATTTTAGTTGATTTATAATAAATATGTATAAAATGTTTGATGTTTAATAATATATTTCTATTTATAAAATATATCCGCTTTATATCTTATTCTTCCCTGCTGAACTTAGGTTCGATCTTGAATGTGAAGCTAGAAGGAAGACATGATAATTGGTGAAAAGGAAAGGAAGTTAACGTTGCATAGGGTGTGAATTGAATGACTATCCATGCAAAATGTTGTATCTCGGTTTTGATATTAATGAGAGATATAAGAAAATAAAATTAAAAAATAGAATTATATTAGTAGAAAATTTCCATTAATAGCCAAAATAAAAATAGAAGAATTCATGAGAGAATGAGACTTGGGAACTTCCTAAAAACTCATTCTAATCGTATATATTAAATAGATATAAAAAAATTTAATCACTATTTATAAAAATATATCCACTTTATATCTTATTCTTCCACCGTGAACATGTTGTATCTGTGGTCTTGATATTAATGAGAGACATAAGAAAATAAAATTAAAATATGAATTATATTAATAGAAAATTTCCATTAATAGCCAAAATAAAAATAGAAGAATTCATGAGAGAATGACATCTGGCAAACTTGTTAAAAAAACCTATCTAATTGTATATATTAAATAGATATAAAAAAATTTAATTAAAATCACGTTTAAAAAATTCATTTTAGTTGATTTACAATAAATATGTATAAAAATATTTGATGTGTTTAATAATATATTTCTATTTATAAAATATATCCGCCATATCTTATTCTTCCCGCGGAACTTATGGATCTAGGTTTGATGTTAGAATTGAAGAAGTGAGAAGACATGATGATAATTGGAAAAGGATAGGAAGTTAACTAACAGATAGGCCAAATTGAATGACTATCCGCACAAAATGTTGTATCTCGTGTCTTGATATTAACGAGATATAAGAAAATAAAATTATAATAATGGAATTATATTAATTGAAAATTTCCATTAATAGCCAAAATAAAATAGAAGAATTCATGAGAGAATGACACTTGGTAAACTTGCTAAAAAACTCATTCTAATTGTATATACTAAAGAGATGTCAAATTTTGTTAATCAAAATCAAAGCCCAAAATTCATTTTAGTTGATTTATAATAAATATTTAAAATGTTTGATGTGTTTAATAATATATTTCTATTTATAAAATATATCCGCTTTATCTTATTCTTCTGAACTTAGGTTTCTGATGTTGGAATGAAGCTTGTGAAGGAAGACATGATAATTGGTGAAAGGAAAGGAAGTTAACTGTTGATAGGGTGTGAATTGAATGACTATCCATGTACAAATGTTGTATCTGTTTTATATTAATGAGAGACATAAGAAAATAAAATTAAAAAATAGAATTATATTAGTAGAAAATTTCATTAATAGCCAAAATAAAAATAGAAGAATCTCATGAGAATGAGACTTGGCAAACTACCTAAAAAAACTCATTCTAATTGTATATATTAGTTGATTTATAATAAATATGTATAAAAATGTTTGATGTGTTTAATAATATATTTCTAATTATAAAAATATATCCGCTTTATATCTTATTCTTCCTACCGAACTTAGGGTTTGATGTTGGAATGTGAAGGTAGAAGGAAGACATGATAATTGGTGAAAAGGAAAGGAAGTTAACGCTTTATTGGGGGTGTAAATTGAATGACTATCCATGTACAAAATGTTGTATCGTTGTCTTGATATTAATGAGACATAAGAAAATAAAATTAAAATAATAGAATTATATTAATAGAAAATTTCCATTAATAGCCAAAATAAAAATAGAAGAATCATGAGAGAATGACACTTGGTAAACTTGCTAAAAAACTCATTCTAATTGTATATACTAAAGAGATGTCAAATTTTGTTAATCAAAAATCGTGTTTCCAAAAATTCATATTTTAGTTGATTTATAATAAATATTTATAAAATGTTTGATGTGTTTAATAATATATTTCTATTTATAAAAATAATCCGCTTATATCTTATACTTTCTCAAGGTGAACTTAGGTTTGGATGCGGTTGCATTAGGGTGTGAATTGAATGACTATCCATGTACAAAAATGTTGTATCCGTGTTTTGATATTAACGAGACATAAGAAAATAAAATTAAAAAAAATAGAATTATATTAGTAGAAAATTTCCATTAATAGCCAAATAAAAATAGAAGAATTCATGAGAGAAATGAGACTTGGCAAACTAGCTAAAAAACCATTCTAATTGTATATTAGTTGATTTATAATAAATATGTATAAAATGTTTGATGTGTTTAATAATATTTCTATTTATAAAAATATATCCGCTTTTATATCTTATAATTTTCCATGAACTTAATTTGGATGCGTTGCATAGGGTGAATTGAATGACTATCCATGTACAAAAAATGTTGTACCAGGTCTTGATATTAATGAGAGACATAAGAAAATAAAATTAAAATAAGGGAATTATATTAATAAAATTTCCATTAATAGCCAAATAAAAATAGAAGAATTCATGAGAGAATGACATTGGGCAAACTTGCTAAAAAAACTCATTCTAATTGTATATATTAAATAGATATAAAAATTTAATTAAAAATCACGCCAAATTTTTGTTAATCAAAAATCAGTTTCCAAAATTCATTTTAGTTGATTTATAATAAATATGTATAAAAATGTTTGATGTGTTTAATAATATATTTCTATTTATAAAAATATATCCGCTATATCTTATTCTTCCCTCTATGAACTTAGGTTTGGATCTTGAATGTGAAGCGTAAGGAAGACATGATAATTGGTGAAAAGGAAAGGAAGTTAACGCTGTATTGGGGTGTGAATTGAATGATATCCATGTACAAAATGTTGTATCCGTGTTTTGATATTAATGAGAGACATAAGAAAATAAAATTAAAAAATAGAATTATATTTGTAGAAAATTTCCATTAATAGCCAAAATAAAAATAGAAGAATTCATGAGAGAATGAGACTTGGGAAACTTCCTAAAAACTCATTCTAATCGATATATTAAATAGATATAAAAAAAATTTAATCACTATTTATAAAATATATCCACTTTATATCTTATTCTTCCACCAATACGTGTTGTATCCGGCTTGATATTAATGAGACATAAGAAAATAAAATTAAAATAGGGAATTATATTAATAGAAAATTTCCATTAATAGCCAAAATAAAATAGAAGAATTCATGAGAATGACACTGGGCAAACTTGCAAAAAAACTCATTCTAATTGTATATATTAAATAGATAAAAAAAAAATTTAATTAAAATCACAAGCCAAAATTCATTTTAGTTGATTTATAATAAATATGTATAAAAATATTTGATGTGTTTAATAATATATTTCTATTTATAAAAATATATCCGCTTTATATCTTATTCTTCCTCCGTGAACTTATGGATCTAGGTTTGATGTTAGAATGTGAAGGAAGGAAGACATGATAATTGAAATAGTGGATAGGAAGTTAACGCCTGATAGGCGTGTAAATGAATGACTATCCATGTACAAAATGTTGTATCTCGTGGTTTGATATTAACGAGAGATATAAGAAAATAAAATTATAATAATGGAATTATATTAATAGAAAATTTCCATTAATAGCCAAAATAAAATAGAAGAATTCATGAGAGAATGACACTTGCAAACTTCTACATAAAAAACTCATTCTAATTGTATATACTAAAGAGATGTCAAATTTTGTTAATCAAAATCGTGTTTCCAAAAATTCATTTTAGTTGATTTATAATAAATATTTATAAAATGTTTGATGTTTAATAATATATTTCTATTTATAAAAATATATCCGCTTTTATATCTTATTCTTTCAAGGTGAACTTAGGTTCGATGTTTGAATGTGAAGCGTGAAGGAAGACATGATAATTGGTGAAAAGGAAAGGAAGTTAACGTTGTATAGGTGTGAATTGAATGACTATCCATGTACAAAATGTTGTATCCGTGTTTTGATATTAATGAGAGACATAAGAAAATAAAATTAAAAAATAGAATTATATTATAGAAAATTTCCATTAATAGCCAAAATAAAAATAGAAGAATTCATGAGAGAATGAGACTTGGCAAACTAAAAAAAACTCATTCTAATTGTATATATTATTGATTTATAATAAATATGTATAAAAATGTTTGATGTGTTTAATAATATATTTCTATTTATAAAAATATATCCGCTTTATATCTTATTCTTCCCGTGAACTTAGGTTCGATGTTGGAATGTGAAGCTGTAGGGGAAGACATGATAATGGTGAAAAGGAAAGGAAGTTAACTGTATGTGGGGTGTAAATTGAATGACTATCCATGTACAAAATGTTGTATCGTGTCTTGATATTAATGAGAGACATAAGAAAATAAAATTAAAATAATAGAATTATATTAATAGAAAATTTCCATTAATAGCCAAAATAAAATAGAAGAATTCATGAGAGAATGACACTTGGCAAACTTGCTAAAAAACTCATTCTAATTGTATATACTAAAGAGATGTCAAAATTTTGTTAATCAAAAATCGTATCCAAAATTCATTTTTAGTTGATTTATAATAAATATTTATAAAAATGTTTGATGTGTTTAATAATATATTTCTATTTATAAAAATATATCCGCTTTATATCTTATAATTTCTTCATGCTAACTTAGGTTTGATGTTGGAATGTGAAGCGTAGAAGGAAGACATGATAATTGGTGAAAAGGAAAGGAAGTTAACTGTTTATGGGGTGTGAATTAATGACTATCCATGTACAAAATGTTGTATCTGTGTTTTGATATTAACGAGACATAAGAAAATAAAATTAAAAAATAGAATTATATTAGTAGAAAATTCCATTAATAGCCAAAATAAAAATAAGAATTCATGAGAGAATGAGACTTGGCAAACTAGCTAAAAAAACTCATTCTAATTGTATATATTAGTTGATTTATAATAAATATGTATAAAATGTTTGATGTGTTTAATAATATATTTCTATTTATAAAAATATATCCGCTTTATATCTTATTCTTCCCGCGGAACTTTAGTTCGATGTTGGAATGTGAAGTAGAAGGAAGACATGATAATTGGTGAAAAGGAAAGGAAGTTAACGCTGTATAGGGGTGTAAATTGAATGACTATCCATGTACAAAATGTTGTATCATGTCTTGATATTAATGAGAGACATAAGAAAATAAAATTAAAATAATAGAATTATATTAATAGAAAATTTCCATTAATACAAAATAAAAATAGAAGAATTCATGAGAGAATGACACTTGGGAAACTTCCTAAAAACTCATTCTAATCAGATATATTAAATAGATATCAAAAAATTTAATCACTATTTATAAAAATATATCCGCTTTATATCTTATTCTTCCACCGTGAACATGTTGTATCCGTGTCTTGATATTAATGAGAGACATAAGAAAATAAAATTAAAATAATGGAATTAAATTAATAGAAAATTTCATTAATAGCCAAAATAAAAATAGAAGAATTCATGAGAGAATGACACTGGGCAAACTTAAAAAAAACTCATTCTAATTGTATATATTAAATAGATAAAAAATTTAATTAAAAATCGTTTCAAAAATTCATTTTAGTTGATTTATAATAAATATGTATAAAAATATTTGATGTGTTTTATAATATATTTCAATTTATAAAATATATCCGCTTTATATCTTATTCTCCGTGAACTTAGGTTCGATGTTGAAACTGGAGCGTGGTGGAAAAGGAAAGGAAGTTAATCTGCTGCATAGGGGTGTAAATTGAATGACTATCCATGTACAAAATGTTGTATCGTGTCTGATATTAATGAGAGACATAAGAAAATAAAATTAAAATAATAATTATATTAATAGAAAATTTCCATTAATAGCCAAAATAAAAATAGAAGAATTCATGAGAGAATGGCACTTGGTAAACTTGCTAAAAAAACTCATTCTAATTGTATATACTAAAGAGATGTCAAATTTTGTTAATCAAAATCGGTTTCCAAAATTCATTTTAGTTGATTTATAATAAATATTTATAAAATGTTTGATGTGTTTAATAATATATTTCTATTTATAAAAATATATCCGCTTTATATCTTATTCTTCTCAGGTGAACTTAGGTTGGATGTTGGAATGAAGCTAAGAGAAGGAAGACATGATAACGTGAAACAAGGAAGTTAACGGTTGTATAGGGTGTGAATTGAATGACTATCCATGTACAAAATGTTGTATCCGTGTTTTGATATTAATGAGAGACATAAGAAAATAAAATTAAAAATAGAATTATATTAGTAGTTCCATTAATAGCCAAAATAAAATAGAAGAATTCATGAGAGAATGAGACTTGGCAAACTAGCTAAAAAACTCATTCTAATTGTATATATTAGTTGATTTATAATAAATATGTATAAAAATGTTTGATGTGTTTAATAATATATTTCTATTTATAAAATATATCCGCTTTTATATCTTATTCTTCCCTGAACTTAGGTTCGGATGCTCAATGTAGCTGTAGAAGGAAGACATGATAATTGGTGAAAAGGAAAGGAAGTTAACGCTGCATAGGGTGTAAATTGAATGACTATCCATGTACAAAATGTTGTATCGTCTTGATATTAATGAGAGACATAAGAAAATAAAATTAAAATAATAGAATTATATTAATAGAAAATTCCATTAATAGCCAAAATAAAAATAGAAGAATTCATGAGAGAATGACACTTGGTAAACTTGCTAAAAACTCATTCTAATTGTATATATACTAAAGAGATGTCAAATTTTTGTTAATCAAAATCGTTCCAAAAATTCATTTTAGTTGATTTATAATAAATATTTATAAAAATGTTTGATGTGTTTAATAATATATTTCTATTTAAAAATATATCCGCTTTTATATCTTATACTTTCCAAGGAACTTAGGTTTGGATGTTGGAATGTGAAGAAGAGAATAAAGACATGATAATTGGTGAAAAGGAAAGGAAGTTAACGCTGCATGGGGTGTAAATTGAATGACTATCCATGTAACAAAATGTTGTATCGTGTCTTGTAAAAATAGAAGAATCTATGAGAGAAATGACACTGGAAACTCCTAAAACTCATTCTAATCGTATATATTAAATAGATATCAAACAAATTTAATCACTATTTATAAAAATATATCCGCTTTATATCTTATTCTTCCTCCGTGAAGATGTTGATCAGGTCTTGATATTAATGAGACATAAGAAAATACAATTAAAATAATGGAATTATATTAATAGAAAATTTCCATTTATAGCCAAAATAAAAATAGAAGAATTCATCAGAGAATGACACTGGGCAAACTTGCTAAAAAAAACTCTTTCTAATTGTATATATTAAATATATATAAAAAAAATTAATTTTAAAATCACGTTTCAAAAAATTCATTTTTAGTTGATTTATAATAAATATGTATAAAAATATTTGATGTGTTTAATAATATATTTCTATTTATAAAAATATATCCGCTTTATATCTTATTCTTCCTGCGTGATCTTATGGATCTAGGTTTGATGTTGAATGAAGGTAGAAGGAAGACATGATAATCAAGAAAGAAAGGAAGTTAACTTGCATAGGCGGTAAATTGAATGACTATCCATGTACAAAATGATGTATCTGTGTCTTGATATTAATGAGAGACATAAGAAAATAAAATTATAATAATGGAATTATATTAATAGAAAATTTCCATTAATAGCCAAAATAAAAAGAGAAGAATTAATGAGAGAATGACCCTTGGCAAACTCGCTTAAAAACTCATTCTAATTGTATATATTAATAGATATCAAAAAAAATTAAATCAAAAATCACGCTTCCAAAATTAATTTATTTGATTTATAATAAATATGTATAAAAATGTTTGATGTGTTTAATATATTTCTATTTATAAAAATATATCCCTTTATATCTTATTCTTCCTCCGTGAACTTATGGATCTAGGTTTGGATGTTGGAATGTAAGCAAGAATAAGACATGATAATGGTGAAACGGAAAGGAAGTTAAGGTTGCATAGGGGTGTAAATTGAATGACTATCCATGTACAAAATGTTGTATCCGTGTCTTGATATTAATGAGAGACATAAGAAAATAAAATTAAAATAATGGAATTATATTAATAGAAATGCATTAATAGCCAAAATAAAATAGAAGAATTCATGAGAATGACACTTGGCAAACTTGCTAAAAAACTCATTCTAATTGATATACTAAAGAGATGTCAAATTTTATTTTTATCAAAAATCGTGTTTCCAAAATCATTTTTAGTTGATTTATAATAAATATTTATAAAATTGTTTGATGTGTTTAGTATTTATTTATAAAATATATCCTCTTTAAACGACCAAAAAATCTCCTCAACAAGTGATATTGTTGAACTAAAACTTGATCGAATGTCAACTGTCAAAATGATGACATCTGCAATCGATAAGTTGGAGGAAATCTTCAAATTTTGGACAAAATGCAGGAATAAGCATATTCAGGATATGGTCGAAAAAAACCATTGGTGACATTAAAAGCAAAGACATGGGAGAACAATGTCAAGACAATTGTCATAAAAGACATACCAGAAATGTGTCTGGGATGTGATATGTGATCAAAGAAATTTGCCAATAACCGTGAGAGGAACAAGTCTCGGAAAGGCAGCAGGATGTCATACCACAAAACAGAAATAGGTCCGGCTCGTGACATGCGAGACTAAGAAAGTTGTTGATCACAAAAGGAAAATGCACCTAATGAACCAATGTCAAAAGGTATGTCACAACATTGGATTCAACATCAAAAATCATAGAAACTTGAGCAAAAGTTTCAAAGGTGGAGATGTTATTATTGTGGAAGGTTTGGTCACATAAAGTCCACCGCTATAGGCTACATGGGTATCCTAATCAAGTTCCTATGTGAAGCATAAGTCCAACAAGGCATCATACACTCACTGGTGGAAGAAGTTAGAAGACCACAATCAAGTAGCACAATTCCACAAGAGCACCTTCCAAGGAAGATTGGTATTTTGACAAAGGATGTTCCAAGATATGACCGGAGACGTAAATCTTCTCAATGATGTTAAGCCTCATTCTACCAAATTTTGTTACCTTTGGAGATGGAGCTAAAGGAGAAATCAAAGGTGTTGGAAACTCAAACTGGTCTGGAGTTCCAAACCTGAATGAAGTACTGCTGGTAAAAGGCTTGACTGCAAATCTCATTAGCATAAGTCAGCTATGTGATATGAGATTCATAATCAACTTCACTAAGACTGAATGTCTTGTGATTAACGATGAACAAGCAGTGATTATGAGAGGAGTCGATCAAGGACAACTCGCTACTTGTGGGAATCGAGAACCCCACCGCCATCTATGTGCTCCATGCACAAAGATGAAGAGAAAGTGAAGTTAGCAAAAAGAAACCGATCACCACACCTCGAGGAATGGAAAGGATCAGTTCCATAAAGGGAGTCAGAAGATTACCAAGAATTCTCATGGGAAAAGGGAAAATCTGTGGTAATTGTCAGGCTGGACAGGAAATCAGAATGTCACACTCAATGTCCAGACATTTGATTACTCCTGAAGTACTAAAGCAGAGTACTAGGTTCTGGCATGAAAGGCTGACCAAGTGTCTTACCGTCAAAGAATACAAGGGAATAGTATTGGATGATATCCTCATTGTCAGAGGAGGAAATATCATGGTGGCCTTCAGCCACGGTAATCACTTGGAATCAAGAAGTCTCAGATAGATTAATGGATGACTCAACACTTCTTTCACAGAACAGGTGTGCAAAGAATTGTGTCAAGAAGCCTGGAATGAAGAATGACACCCACGCTAGGACTATTACCCTTCCTCATTTGAAGGTGTCCAAAAGAACAAGTGGAAAAGGTGTTGATCAAAGCTTGTGTAAAAGGATTTCTGTTGGATGTGTCTCCTTGAGAAGTAATCTCACTTCTTGGATCAGCAAGAAGCAAAACTATGTGATCCTACACAATGTTGAAGCTGAGCTCACAACAGCTGATAGCAATTGTTCTAGGGGGTCCGATGAAGCAGAGATCGATTGAGTACAATGTCATATGTGATGTCATGACTTTGTATCTGTGACATTGTTACAAAAGTTCTTAAGATTAGTCGCTTAAGAATTTAAGGGACAAATTGGGTTTTGTCAATATGAGGAGTTGTAGCAATTAATCGTGCCTACAACAAGGGATAAATGGACTTGTTATTTCAATTACTCATAAGTGGGTTATTTAAGTATTTTCATCCTCATTTTAAAAGTCCAAGAATAGGAAGAGACACCCACATATAAAAGGTTCCCTTCTGAAAGTAGTATCATCCTTTCTTCATCCAAAAGAAACTCGAATCCTTGCCTTTTTCGCCTCGCCTCTCAACAACCAACAAAAAAATGTCTTCATCTTCGCATCATCCCAAAAGACAGCTCTCCATCTCCTCCATGGCAAGTCGGGAAAATGTTGAATCCATGCAAGCAAGTAATCAAGGTTACTCCATTGCCGCCAATAGCTATCGATCCGTAAAAATTAAGAAATTACGCACAAGAAACGCAAGAAGATCACAAGCATCCCCCTCTGGTAAGACCTTTGTTCCATCATCTTCTGTTTCCCCAGAAAGAGTGAACCCAGAGGAGTCTAGGTCTGCGCATGTAGCAATAGCTAGGATAGTGATGAGTATCCTAAATGAGAATCAACTGCTCCGGGATTTCAGCCTCTAATGAAAAGTCTCTAGCCCTAGCTTAGCAATGATCCAGATGTCACAGAGAATGTCAAGACATCTGGTGATCATGTTGATTCTCCTAATAAGAATACTATTGATCCTTCTGTTAAAGACTCTGAAGTAAGTATTAACGATGCTTGTAATGAAACCCCCGCTGCTGATGAAGATGTGATTTCTGTTGATGTTCTTGAGGAATCTCCAACTAAGTATATTTCAGATGAAAACTCCCGACTATATCTCCGATAGTATTCTAGAAGAGACTCCGAGAAACTAGTTGATGATAATCTTGAAAAGTCCCCTGTTCAAGATTCTGAGAACTTGGATGAAACCCCTGTCATAGACTTGGATGAAGTATTCTCAGACAATGACCTCATTGCCAATGTTAATCCTAGCATTGCAAAGAGGATGATGAGGAGAAAGGGAAAACAGGCTGCCTCACAGAGTCCTGTTAAAGGAAAGGTTGTTGTTTCTAAGGTCGGGAAACACCAAGGCTGAACCTCTACAAAGAAATGTAGGGCAAACTCGCTGGTGGAGGCCCGCACCCAAGAGGACACCAATTGTAAAGAAAAGAAAAATACCTGAACCCTCATAGTCAGATCAAGATTCTGAGTTTGATGTTGAAATGAATGTCACTGACATCCATCCAAGGAAGAAGGCAAATCCTGGGAAACCGCCCATGGTACCGGCGGTGCATTGACAACATCTCATTCCATCATCCCGAATGCGGGAGATGGAAGTATGTTTGCCTCAAGAGGATTGCTTGGAGAGGAGTGAATAAGAGTGCTCGGAGTGTAAAGAGATTGTAACTGATTAAGGAGGCAGATCGATGAAAATAGGGAGAAACTCTCAAACTGTTATGAAACTTTGGTAAGAGAGTTTATTGTCAATCTCTCAAATGGCGTGGAGATAGGAATTCGATGATTACCAGGGTTTATGTGAGGGGAGAAAATCAAGTTTTCTTCAAATGTGATAAATAGATTCCTAGGAATCGCAACACTCACCAGTGGAGGAAACCGACAACAAGATTTGTCAAACCATCACCGCCAAACAAGTCGACAATGGCCTCTAAAGGAAAATCTCACCAGAAATTGAGTGTCAAATTTGCCATAACGCATAAGATTGGTGTCGCAAACTGGTCCCAACCAATCACAAATCCACTATTTCTAATGGATTGGGAAGATTCATTTATGCAGAGGAACTCAAGCTTCCTTTGACTATGGCTCCTACATATTTGATCGACACTCAAGCATGCTAACAATTTATGCCATCAAAGGCCCAATAGCTTTCCCTCCTCGCTGTGGAATTATACTTGATCAAGATCCGACATTCTTGGTGACAGAGATTCACCTGCAAGAGAGCTTCGCCTGATTCCACTACAAATTGTTCCAAGGAAAGCATGTCCCAGACATTGTCATGACATCTGATGAGACATCATTGTCAAAGAAAATTTCGAAGACCAATGTCATTGCTGTTAAAAGCAACTTGCAAGGAGCTGAAGCAAGAAAGCAAAGTCTCGAAGAGCTTATCTTACAACCGAGCAAGACACGAAGTTGAGGATGAAGAAAAGCTAATAATGATGTTGTTGGTGATGCTGGAGATGATGATATTCGGATGGTCTGGTCAAGAAGGATCTCAAGAAGCTTCCTTCCACAAGGCTTCTTCAGGAGAAGAGAGCACCAGCTGCAAGTCTCCCCGCTCGTCGCTGTGATTCTATGTCCTGCTATTTTGTTTCTTGTTTTTTTCCAATTTTGTTTGGATGTGTGTAATCCTTTATTGACAGATGCGTAATGCCTGAACAATGATGTATCCTTGTTATACGTACCGGTACTTAATTACTTGTCGGGTATATTTTCTTGTTGTTGACACTTTTAAACAGCTTGGGGAGCTTGAAGTGTTTTGCCTTGGCCCTTTATGGCTAAAAAGGGGGAGAAGAAATACTGTGGGAAGTATTAATGTTTGGGAAATTGTATGGGGGAATTGTATGGCCTGTTTGTTTGTGGGCAATTGTATTTGGGGCAACTATGGGAAAATGTGGGATGTTTGTATGGGTAGAATTTATCTTCTTAGTTCTAGTCACTTGAAGCTTAGGAAACCTTAGGAAATCTTAGAACTAGGTTGTTAGTCTTCGCTGCATTTGTACTGATAGGTCAAGTAGTTTTAGCCAAAATGTGCGGGGAGTTTGTTAGTGTTTTAAGTTGGCATCAATTTTGGTAAACTAGGCTTTAGAAATGTCTTGATAGATGTCATGACATTCAGATTGAAGATAAATCCTACTGGACAAGGATGGTAAAAGTACAAATCTAATGGAAGCTAAAGCTGCTGGAAATTTCAGAAAATCCGATGTCATAATGATGTTATGACATTCGCAGACATTCTCGTTTAATCGCTTTTCCGAGATTTTTCGTGAAGTTTGTTGAGCATTTTATTTATGTTTTTCTCGTTATTAGAAAGCATGCTCACGGCTGCTAGGTTAATCTTAATTAAACCTAAATTGGTTGTTGAACAAACCATGTTTTTAGGAGAGAATTAAGTAAACCCTAGCTATCTTTATGGAAGCCCAAAATCAAGATTCAGATCGCTTCTATATAAAGAATTCAACTTACTCTGTACCACGCCTCGATTCCATTGAAGACATTGAAGGCTTTTATTTGTGTAATGTTAAGGTTAGTAACTTGGTATTGTGTAATTCTAGTTTCTCTTGTGAGCCAAGCATCTATCAATTGATAAGTGCATGGACTAGGATTTGTTGTAAGGGTTGTTTATCACTCAAAGCTTTAAAGCACGAGTGTTTGTCCTTGATTAAAGCTTTGAAGCAAGATCAAGATAGTGTATTGAAGTGTGTCTTCACATCAATTAAACAATAGGTTGATATCATCACGGTGATTGAGGGGAGTGAGTAGGAACTCATATCTAAGTAGGACTTAGGTAAAAGGGTCATTGGTTGATTAAGTGAGAAGGTCACAACCGTGTGTGGCTGTAGAGTCTTTGAATTGATACTACTAATAGTGAACTTTATCCCTGGCTTGGTAGCCTCTAGACGTAGGTTTGTTAGAACCGAACTGGGTGAACAACTTATTGTGTTATTTACTGCTTTCTATATTTACTGTGTGAATTGTCAAAGCAGTGTCAGATACTGTGTCATAACATTCTCTGTGACATTAAGTATCTGCTGCCAGGAATTTCAGATTGCTGGAGACCTCAGGAACAAGATTGTATGGTTGGTTTTCCTTAAAACTTGCTGAAAATCAAAATTCGAATTTTGACAATTCATGAAAATTTTTGGCAAAATAAGGGTTGTGTTTTGGCTAGGGTTTCGTCCTTTGTGATGCAACTTGTCGGCTATTTATAGAGTGTATTAGAGAGAAAAGAAGGAAAAAAGATTTGGTTTTGAATGTGCATTGAATAATTTTCAAATAAAATCAAATTTTGGAGAAAATTTGATTTTCTCTTTAATGAGTGAGCAAGCACGAAATTGGCATGTATCATGGGCTTCCTTGGACCTCAAGTTTGATATAAAATCACCCTTTTGAAAATATCTTATTTTCATATTTTATATAATTTAATTTTGAATTAAATGGTTTTAAATCCAAAATAAATTAATAAATAGAAAATTGCCATAGCCAAGCATCAATGGGTCACAAATAACATCACGAACAAGTTTGGATCATAAGATTATAGGCCCATTTGGAAAATTTTGCATTTTGACCAATATCTCCTTTTGTGCAATTATTCAAAAATGCCCAACTTCTGAATAGTGTATCTTGCTCAATTTTCCACATTTTTGAGTGTTCTTGGACTTTTTGGAAAGCTCTAGGAGTTCTCTAACCAACCTCTTGGGTTTCATCTCAATTGGAGTTTCCATGCTCAATATATCTTCAAAACAAAATATTGACTTTTTGTTGACTTTGAAAAGGACCTGTAATGTTTTGATCCATACCTTCCAAATGAAGCATTTTTTGAACATTCTTGTGAGACATGAAGTTGTAGTGAATTGAATTTCCTTCAAAACAAGAGGTGGTGGAAAATTTTTTGAGAAAATATGAAGAAGTTATGCTCACCAAAGTTTGGTTGACTTTTCACTAAGAAACCCTAATTTAGAAAGTTTGACTTTGAGCAAATCTTGAGTTTTCTTGATAAATCATGATCAACCCTTGATCAAATGATGAATGTAACTTCAAAATGATGATGTTGACCAAAAATCATGAAGTTTGACTGTATGTTGACCACAATTGACTTTTTGTCCAATACAACTGATTTTCAACCATATGAGCAATTGTTTGAGCAATCTTGACTTGTGAGGCTTGAAACTTGACATGGAGAATCTTTGAAGCATATGAAGAGGCATGATGACCATTGGAGGTGTTGGAAGTCCATCTGGATCTGAGGATTTCCAAACCCTAGTTTGGGTTGATTGTCTAGGAGGGGGTTTGTCTGATCAACTCTTGAGGAATCCTTGAGTATGGATGTATGAAATGTCTTGAGAAGTAGGAGGGCAAATTTTGGGGTATGACAGCTTTCCCTGTTCAATCTTCATGTACTGGAGGGGTTAGATTGGCACGCTTGCCTTTCGTGACCTGGAGGTAGAAGATGATTGAACACTCGAGTACACCTGAAAATTTGCACTCGCTGTTGGTGATGATGCGGGAATGGGCTTACAGATGCCATTTGGAGAAGCTGGGGAATGGGTCGTACGCCAGACCCGAGATTGTTGTCTGAATAGGAGAACCGACGAAGATGGGCTTAAGATGTCATCTAGAAAGACCAATGCTGGGAAGTGAGCCGTACGTTAGGCTCTGTTGACGTTTCTGGAAATGAAAGGAGCATGGAGATGGGCTTAGGATGCCATCTGGAGGGAGTCGTACGTTAGACTTCGTGCTCGTCCTTGAATGAAGTTATTGGTTTTTATTGATTTTTAACCAAATATGCAGCATTCTGAAAGTGGAGAAATGTTGATAAATAGTCGGAGATGGGCTTAAGATGCCATCCAGGGCAACTGAGTCGTATGCTAGACTTTGTAGTTGTTGTTGATAATAAGAGAGAGTCAGAATACATCTTCGCGCTGATTACTCTGAGGGGATAGTAGTTGGCAATATGTGGATATCTTCCCTGTTGTGCATCGTGTTGGTCCACCGCCACATCGGAGGATAACTTGTGATTGTTCGATAAGGTTTCCGTCTGCTTCGGTATTAACTCGGATCCGTTGTTGAGGACAACGAGGGCGGTCTTCGGATAGTTTTCCTGCCCGGATTCGGTCTTATTCTCGGACCAGCTTGTCGGAGGACAACTCGGGCGGTCTTTCGATAGTTTTCCGTCTGATTCGGTCTTAACCTCGACCTGCTTTACGCCGAAGTGATTTTACCGCTTTGGAGAAACAAGAGAAACTTTGATAGAATATTTGTTAGTCTTATGCAAAGTATGATGCATGACATTGTGTATGAATGACATATGTATTATGACTTTCATGAGTAATGTATGAATGATAGATTTTGTGATATTTCAAAACATATCCATCTTGAAGAAGATGTCGATGTTTTGATTGAGGACTTCCGACTTCTGTTTGAGGATGGAAATCCTGAGAAGAAAGATAACTTTGATTCCTCCGATGCACTATCTGACCAAGTCTTGAGCCTAGATATCGTTGAGGATGGTAGAGATACGTTGTCGAGAATCTTGTGTATAGACCCTGTTGGGAGAATATTGGAGGTACTTTACCGGGGATTTTGTGTGTAAATCTTGCTGGAGAGTAATTGGTAACTGCTGGGAGACCGGGTTAGAAGAGTCTGGGGCCCGTTGTAATCTCTGCCTGGGGAATAAAAGACATAGGTTTCCTCCGGTGCACTATCTGACCAAGTTTCAAGTCTGGACATTGCTACTGGAGAAAAAGGGGACTACTGAGAGATACCTTGTTGGGGACAAATATCTCGGTTGGGGATGAGATGTTACTACTCGAAGACGGGTGTAATCCAATTAAGATAAGTGGAACCATTGCTCGGGGACTGATGCGTACTCCGCTGGGGAGGTTTATGGTGAGTGACACCTCTGTGGGGATCATGCTCTGCGGGGGAATGCATTGGTGACTTTCGTCATCATCTAAATTCCTGGAGCCTGTAGTAATTATCCTTGTTCGTTTACCTTTCGCATGTTTGTAAATGGATATTTATTGTCAAATGCATATAATCATTCAAAGCAAACGTTGGACTTTATGCAAATAACAAACAGCAAAAATTATAAAGAGAAAGAACTCGCATTTATTTGAAATGTGGCGTATGGCCAAGTAATTTGTACACAAGAAAGGTAAAAAGCTATGCGGAAACAATCTCGTTAAGTTCCAACTATGCTAGTACTCATATATTTCAACTATCTCATCTCCTTGCTGTCAGTAGAAAGCGAGTGAATTGATTTTCGCCATTTGAAGTCTTGAATGCTGATAGTAGTCTGGAAGTAAGTGATCTGGACGAGACATAGTCGTACGCTTAAATCCCTAACTTTTTCCTAGATCGCCTTTCGTGTTTTCGCCCACGGATACTTTTTGCCCCTTTTTCGTGTTTTCGACTTGCCGGTGTACATGTTTTGTATATATCCTTAACTTTGCCCGAACCCTTTGGTTCGCCAAGATGCCCTTATTTTGCCTAGGCCACCGACCTAGCGGGTCTCACTTATGCGTAGTATTTTTGACTATGCCCGTCATGTGTGTGAGAAGTCTTCACCATCCATGGTGCTAAGTATCATAGCTCCACCGAAAATACGCCTTGACTACAAATGGTCCCTCGTAGGTGGGAGTCCATTTTCCCCTGGGATCACCTTGTGGAAGGATGATGCGCTTGACTACTAGATCACCGACTTGGTAGACTCGGTGCTTGACCTTCTTGTTAAATGCTCTGATCATTCGTTTCTAATAGATCTGTCCATGGAAGATGGATGCGAGTCGTTTCTCATCAATCAAGTTAATCTGGTCAAGGCGAGTCTGGACCCAATCGCTTCACCTAACCTCGGCCCCGAGGACTCGTTGAGGGTATCTCGAACCTCGATGGTAGGACTGCTCCATACCGTATACAAGAGAAAAGGGGTTGCCCTGATGTTTCATCGAAAAGCGATAACCGTGAAGAGCAAATGGTAACATCTCACGCCAATCTTTGTAAGTCACTGTCATCTTATGTATAATCTTCTTAATGTTCTTGTTGGCGGCTTCCACTGCGCCATTCATCTTAGGCCGATAAGGAGAAGAGTTATGATGCTTGATCTTGAACCGCGTGCAGAGTTCGGTGATCATCTTGTTGTTGAGGTTAGAGCCTTTATCTGTGATAATCCTTTCGGGAGTGCCATACCGACATATAAGATTATGCTTGATGAATCGAGCCACAACATTCTTGGTAACAGATGCAAACGAGGCGGCCTCTACCCATTTGGTGAAATAGTCAATTGCCACAAGGATGAAACGATGTCCGTTGGAGGTCTGGGCTTGATTTCTTATCATGTCAATGCCCCACATTGCAAAAGGCCAAGGAGTTGTTAGAATATTCGAGGTACCGAGGTACGCATAACTTTGTCGGCATAACCGCATTTGTGACAAGATCGAGCATAGCGGTGACAATCACCCATGGTGGACCAATAGTAACCTCGCTCGTAATCTTCTTAGCCATCGATGTCCACCGGAGGGTACCAAATGCGCCCGTAACTCTTCCATGATACGTCCGCTGCTTTTCCGTCCACACAACGGAGTAAGCACAAGTCGTGGTCGCTTTGTATAAGATGTCGTTGTCGAGGAAGAATTTGATGCAAATCTTCTCAAGAACTTATCATTGATGTATTCTCCTGGATATTCCTGATTCTCAAGATTCCTCTTCACGTCATAGTACCAAGGTTTCTCTTCTGTATCAAGCTCATAACAATATGCTGGTTAGTCAAACCTTTCAATGATGATCTGGGGAGCCTCGTTGTCCCATCTGACCTTGAACATAGACGACATAGTAGCCAATGCGTCTGCCAACTGATTCTCTTCTCGTGGAATGTGATAGAAAGTAATCTCTTCAAAGGAATCAAACTCGAACATGTTATCGATACGGAATGAGGTTCGATGCTTCAGATCCCACTCCCTTAATCTGACCGATCACTAAAGCTGAGTCTCCATACACTTGCAAGAACTTGACTCTTAAGTCAATAGCAGCTTTAATACCCATGATGCACGCGTCATATTCGGCCATGTTGTTAGTGCAACTGAAACATAATCTAGCGGTGAAAGGCGTATGTCCTCCCCGTAGGGACGTAATGATGGCACCAATGCCATTGCCTGCGCTTTGAGGCTCCATCAAAGACCATGGTCCATCGATCCTTGTTCGTGTCCTTCGTCTGGTCTCGGTTCTTCAATCAGAATTAGTAAAACATCTTCGTCTCGAAATTGAACGCATAGACCGATAGTCATCTACGGCTTGATGAGCCAAATGATCGGCCACTACACTTCCTTTGATCGCTTTCGAGAAGTGTATCGATGTCATATTCGGTCAAGATTATTCGCCATCTTGCTATTCTTCCTGAGAGAGTTGGTTTCTCAAATATGTATTTTATCGATCCATCTTGAAATCAATAAGGTAGTGTGAGTCAACATATCGCCTTAGTCGGCGAGCAATCAAGTTAAAGCGCTGCAAGTTTTCTCGATCCGTGAGTATCTTGTTTCACAATGGTAAACTTTTGCTAAGGTAGTATATTGCATGCTCTTTTCGACTGCACTGCCATGTTGCCCCAAGACACACCCTATTGAGTTCTCTAACACCGCAAGTACATGATAAGAGGTCTTCCCAAAGGCATCGGATAGGAGGATTATGTAGGTACCCTTGATTTTGTCAAAAGTGATCCGCAATCGCTGCCCATTCCACTACTTGATCTTTCTTTAGTAACTTGAAGATTGGTTCACAAGTAGCGCTTAGATGTGCAATGAATGCAATGTAGTTCACGGCCCAAGAAACCTCCGACTTCCTTCTCGTGCGGGAGTCGGCATCTCTTGAATAGCTTTAACCTTGGCGGGTCAACTCAATACCTTTACCACGACTACAAACCCTAGGAGTTTTCCTGACCGACTCCAAAGGTACACTTGTTAGGATTAAGTCTCACCGTACTTCTTCAATCCAAACGCTTTTGCAAATGATCAAGATGTTCTTCTTCACCGTGATCGAGCTATCATGTCGCCGACGAGACCTCTATCTCGTGATGAATCATGTCATGAAATAATGTCACCATGGCACGCCGGTAAGTGGCGCTCGTTTTAGTCCGAACGGCATAACCTTGTAGCAGTAAAGTGCCCCACCGTAACAAAAGTAGTCTTCCATGTCTTCGTGAGCCATTTTGATCTAATTGTCGGAGAAACCATCCATGTAGGAGAAAACCTTATGCTGAGCAGTGTTGTCAACCAAAACATCAATATGAGGAAGTGGAAAATCGTCTTTCGGACTCGATTTGTTCAGATCTCTGTAATCCACACACATTCGTACCTTGCCATCCTTCTTGGGCACAGGAACCACATTAGCAACCCACTGTGGATAAGAAGTAACAGCTAAGAAACCGGCGTTGAACTGCTTCATAACTTCGGCTTTGATTTTCTCTGACATCTCAGGACGCATGCGACGAACATTCTGTTTCACTGGGAGAAAACCTTCTTTTGTCGGCAATCGGTGTACCACAATATCAATGTCTAAACCAGGCATGTCTTCGTATGACCAAGCAAAAACCTCAATGTAGTCTCGTAGCATCCGAACCAACCTTTCTTTAACACTGCTCTCAAGACCCGCCTCCTATCTTGATCTCTTTTCGGTCTTCATCAAGACTCAAATTCACAACCTCAACTTGCTCTTCGTGTGGCTGTATAACTCGTTCTTCTTGCTGTAGTAGTTTGACAAGTTCTCCTGGCACTTCACAATCTTCCTCACTTTCGTCTTCGGCTTGGTAGATCAAATTATCGAAGTCATATTTAGCAATAGCATAGTTGTTATCAACGAGATTCAGAGTGATTCTGCAGTGTATCACGTGGGTGTGTGTAAGAAACACATAGCTTTTTGAAGGGGTGATAAAGTAAAAGAAAACAACCAACAACTGAATGCAAAAGTCCAACGATTTTATTGAATGAAAATATGCAAATGACAGATAATAACCCTCACAAACGAGCCACGATGCCCCGGGTAAGGCACTAGGCTTTAGAGTTTATTGTTCAAAACATAGAAAATATGAAAAGCAAAACAAAACAAGAGCAATTACTCCTGTCTAAAGGAGATTGGTATGACGTCTTCGGTCTTCCAATTGCTGAGTCCACTGTCTGGAGTTGGGAAGACCCACTTGCCGATGTCGAAGTCGTTGTCGTCGTCTTTTATAGCATGGATTCCATTCTGGCTGATGCGGAAAGAGAGTTGGCCGGCACGCTCGCGGCGTATCATCTTCTGACCTTTGATGGTGAAGCCTAAACCAGTCTTTTTAGATTTGAAAGGAAGATCAGGGAGCTATCCCCAAATAGTACTACCTCCTTCTTCAACAGCAGCTTGAGCATCCTTCAGCGAGGCCATCCTAGGCGGAACTTTAGCAACTTCAGGAGTGACAGGAGAGTCAACAGGCATGACTCTGGGGATTGTTTCAAAAGCTTGACAGAGAGTCTCAAAGAATTCACCCTCCACCTCGAGGTATCGGAATGACTGTAGATGACTGACTATATATTATTCTTCATCCACATCAGAACAACCTTCCCTTTCACCGCTTCAGCTCGATGCAAGGTAGAAGTAATACCGCCCCATGTATCCAAGGGCCCAAGTTAAGAATAAGCTGGACGAATGTCCATAACAAAGAAAGTGGAGTCAAAAGTATGGGAACCAACTTTAACAGGCAAAATGAGCTCTCCAAGTACTGTTCGCTTAGAACCATCAAAAGCTCTCACAATAATGTCACTGGGTTTCAGAACCAATCCTTCAACATCAAGTCGATCAAAAGCGTCTCGAAGGATATTCGTAGCAACCGTATCCACCAAAACATGAGATAATGTAATGCCCTTGCATTCACCGTAAATGTGCAAGGCCTTGTTGTGTTTCTTCGAAGGAGTCAAATCAAGATTAGAGAAACCTAGGCCGTTGTTGGCAGCCATGCTAGCAATACAAACTTCAAATTGGTCAAGAGTAGTGTCTCGCGGTACATGAGCATTCTTCGAAACTTCACCAAGGCTTTGCATGAGCCTCGAGCACAAGAGAGCAAGCATGGAGATCTTGACGGAGTCTGTCCCAACTGCTCCACAACATTGTAGTCACTTTTCTTGATAATCTTAATTTCCTCCATTTCTTGTTGGAGGAGTTCAAGAACTCCCTTTGGTACTTCCGTCGAGCAGGATGAGTCATGGTTCTTTCCTCTAGCTTGGGAATGGATTGAATAGCTGGAATGCGAGTGGAGTCGCAGTTGTCTTTTGGAGGAGAGATATCCGAGAGAACACTCTTCTCGGTTCTGGTCACCTTACTTGATCCTGATGTTGTCAATGTCGAATGGTAGCTTCAATCAAGATCTTCAATGGTCAGAGGGTCTTGCTTGACGCCATGATTGTAAACATCAGCTCCATAATTCCAAGGGATAGCCTTGTCAGAGGAATATGGAACTGGTCTTAGAGAAGTAATAATGAGAGGTGCCACTCTAGGCACAGGATCAGCAGAGGAAATCTTATTGTGTTAACATCAAGATAGTCTTCGGGAAATCGCACCCCATCCGGTTATCTTAACATCTTCAATAGGAATCTTGTAGCTCTCAGGAAGAGTGTACTTCACCATGTAATCATACTTTCCACTTGGCTGCCCCAAGGTATCCCGCACAGATGGTGCGGCTTCATTCACATCTTCGATCTTCAACTTAGACATATCTTCACACAGCTTGACGGGTGGTTTTAGGAATAGTTTCACGGTTATTCATCATGCATCGACACGCCTTCTCAACCAAGCACAACCATCGTGTATGGGCACCAATGACAATTCTCCGGCATCCTGATTGACACCGCTTGCAAATTCTTCTTAACAGTCATCAGAGGAATGGTCAAGTCATCTATGTTGAAGACGTAAGTATCCTCTCCAACAGCATTGGAACTCTTGTCATGGTTAGGCATAGGCGCATTGATCACATTCGGAGTCTCAACAGGAGGATCAAACTCAATCTGCTTAGCTTCAATCATATCTTGAATCTTGTTCCTCAGAGCCCAACAATCATCAGTACTATGTCTGGGGCTATTGGAGTGATAAGCACACTTAGCATTAGGATTGTATCTCGGAGAGGAAGTGTTGATATTTTGAGGAGGATCCCTCAAGGTTATCAGCTCTGCTTTCAACATGTGTTGCAAGGCTTGACAATGGCATGTTGATCTTCAGAACGCCTTCGCTGCTTGCTCGCTGCGCTGTCTCACCGAGGTCAGGCCGACGTAGGATGGAGATCACAACGCCCCCTACGATTGAGCACGGTCGGTCTTGGCTTTTTCCGACCATACACAAGATTAGTCTCTTTCTTAGCACCAAAAGATCTCTTTGCAGATTTGAGGATGACTCTACCGAATCTTCCCACTCTTGATACCACCAATACGCCTCCTGTCAATATCACCGGTGAACCTGGTGAAGAGTTTCCAATCGATGATTGAAGAATGGACCTCGGTGTTCCCATAAACATATCAACCAACTCCCTATTGGACAAGGGTGGTGAACTCACCGCTAGATCTCTCCATTTCGAGCATATTCTTTGAACTTCTCATCACGACCCATAGACATGCTCAGAATTGCATGCGAGTGGGTGTCAATTCAAAGATTGTACTCATCGTCTTCAGAGAACGATCCGCTAAGTCACCCAAGTACGGATACCATTCTCTAGTCGATAATACCACCCAATTGAGTTCGACAAACTCTTGAAAATAGTGCATCCACAATCATCATGGGATTGATCTTCTGAACATAGGACTTCAGATGCAACTTCGGACAAGAAATGCCATCATACTTGGCAAAAGTGGGAACTTTGAACTTGGGAGGAATCACCACACTGGGAACAAGGCTCAGATCATCAAAATTCAACCCTGACATCTTCAGGTTTTCCACAGCATTCAGACGGTCTTCAAGTTGCTTGTACTTGTCATCTTCATCAGAGTACTGACCATTATCATAGTCTTTTTCAGGCTCAGGCTGACTGCCTTCATCATCACCCTTGACACTCCCCTCATTCTTGACACTTCCTTCAGAGAGCTCTGTCCGACTGACCACTTTAGGACCACCCTTGTAGCGTCTGCCCATGTTAAGGAGACCAACAACCTTCTTCTTCTTATTGACGAGCTTCTTTAGATCTTCTTGGCCTTGGACCAAATGTGAACATCTCCGAAACCGAGCATTCTCGAGCTGAGATCTTGACAGACTGTTCAAGAGCCATTTCGGCTAAAATAAATAGCGAGAGAATGAGAAGACCAATCTTCAATGTACCTGTGATGCAATGTTATGCTATGATATGCAATGTTTATGCGAATGCAATGCAATGTTTTCAAGGACCTTAGAGATTTAAATTTGTTAAACAAGCACGAACAAACATTTATTAGTTCTCTTTTATTCTTTTTCTTTTAAGTACAAGAGATAGTTCAAAACAATAAAAGAAAACATATAAATCCTAAAGCTCTAAGTCTCCCATGGGCGCTCTTGGTGCCGAGGTAGGCTTGCTCCTCGTGAAGTAGCTTTGTCAACTCTAACACCGAGCTTCAAATGTATCCTTTCTTATTTAAGTGAATCCAAGATCTCTTCAAGTCTTCAAGATCAAGAGGCATGTCGGGATGGAGAACAAGATAGGTACGCCACCTATAGCAACAGTTCCATAATTACTGTAAAACAAAGTGAATGGCATCATGAGGTTTTGAGCTCGAGCTCTCACCCATTTGAGGTAAGGCTCCAAGGAATGGAGTTTTGGTGCCCCAAAGTCTTGGTATCGCCTTTACCATGCCCCAAGCGTATGAACCTTCGCTTGCACTCGAGATCGTGGTTGTAGTCGAACACAACATCTTGGAGAAGCATATCATGTGGACCATCTCTTCGAGCAAAACCAAACCGACGTAGAGCTAGAGAAGGGTTATAAGTGATACCTCCCTTATACCAAGTAGTGGTACATTAGGGAATTCTCCACAACGCCAATGAGTGTGAAGTCCTTTGAGAGAAAAGACTCCAACGGATATCCGAATGAGAGTGACATTAGTCTTTGAGACCATTTCAACCTTTGTTCGCTCTTCAAAACCGGAGGAAGGTGCGAAATAAACCACCTAGAAAGTAACGGTATGCAACACATGAGAGTTCCTTGTCTCTTAGTAGTACGAGTGTGAGAGAATGCAATATCTCCAAGTAAAGTAGGCATGGATTGCGGGTAAGAAACAACTTGATGGCGTTGACATTTATGAATTGATCCGAGTTAGGGAATAGAACCAAACCATAGATTAGCAAGGCCACAATGTCTTCGAATGCATGGAAACTCATAACTTTGAGGAATTCTCGGGCTTTCTTAATTAGGAACTTAGCAAGTAAACCCTTAACTCCGCTTCTAGTTTCCCAATTGGCTTCAATGTCTGAGCGCTTTAGATGTAAGGCGGATGCGATGTCTTCGTACCTAGGAACTTTTTCTAGACCGATGAATGGCATTTGGTCAAGAATAGGTATCCCAAGTAGCTTGGAGAACTCTTCCAAGGTAGGAACCAACTGATAATCTGGGAATGTAAAGCAATGGTGTTTCAGATTAAAGAACTGGAATAGAACGTGCATCATATCTTCTTCAAAACCGGAGATAACCAAGTCAAGTAGATAACCATGTCTCTTGATGAACTGGGCATGATCAGGAATCTCTGAAACCAATTCTTTGAGCTGAGAAGGTATACCCATGAAGTTGATTCGGATAGTCTTTCTAGAAGCCATAATACCTACAAAACAGAGCAAAGATAAATCCCTAGGTCCTTGAAATAGTTAGAAATGATATGCAATGCGAATGATGTCATGATGTCATGTTTAGCACACACAAACAATTCACACAATGAGCCTAGGTTTAAGGCTTGCAAGAGGTATAGGTGATTACCCCACCAAAAGTTTGAGTTGGTTCATCCTGTCCTATAATAGTAACCGGGTTCTAGGAATCTCATAACATTGAACTTTCTCGTAGGCGTTTATTTCAATACGACTACCAAGTGGTCGACCGAAAATATCCCAAACGTCTGATCTTAATGAGCGAACATCGAGTATCAGCCAACCTTAGTCTGTACCAAAGCCGGCCATCTCACTACCTTCTAATGGCCAAGATGGGTCAATTAAGGTTCTAAAAGTTTAGTTAGTGCTTGATGACACCACGCAGAAGCCAAATACTATCCTCAACTTGGAAATGAAGAGTATCAGGACATCCAAAGTGTCACACTAACGTAGCCATCATGTTGACCGTTTCGATATACGTCTAACGGTCGCGACGATTTATTGCTACTTACCTAAAAGGAAACCCGGATCCGGGTGTAGGATCCCCCACAAATATAATACCCAAGCAACCCTTAAAGATAAAGCAAGCAAGTCAAACAAAAAGCAATAAAGGTGATTTAGAAATCCTTAAGGCATTCTCTCTTTAAGGGTAGATCCCTTGCAGAGTCGCCAGTTCTGTAATACTGTGAACTGACTTTGTAGGTTTTTGTATCGCAAATGTGCGGATAGCAAGAGTCGCCACCGACTTTTCTTTTATCCAATTAAGGGAAGGTAAAAAGTACAGAAAAAGACTACCGACTTTTCTTTGTAGGTTTTTGTAGGTTTTCTTTGACTTTGTAGGTTTTTGTATCGCAAATGTGCGGATAGCAAGAGTCGCCAACGACTTTTCTTTTATCCAATTAGTTGGTAGGTAACCTTATTCTTTGGATGTAAGCGGGACATTCGAAGGGACATCGTATGGTCATAGAAAGCAACTTGTAGGAAGTATCCTAGCACATTCGAAGGGACTATCATCATTTTCGAGGCACAATTGAGGGTCAAGATCATGTATTCGGAGGCACCATCGTGGGTCTTATGATCTTTGTATCGAAGGGACTATGATGATTTGTTTTGAAGGCAACGGTGCTAGAATACCTCTACGTTCGAGGGACTTGACCATTTGTAATCGTAAAGGCAACGAGAGAGAATTACCCTAAGGGGTGCATGTGTGAGAGAGTGTGTTGATTCAGATATTTTATCTTGGAGATTAGAGTGAGCTATGTTCAATTTTATCTTGCCATACACGCCTAATTACTAGCAGTTTATAAGATGCGAAAATTAAAATGCGGGAATATAAAGTGCGGAAAGATAAATCCTACGCTATTACATGGATTTGGGGCAGATACATAATTGAAAAGTGCGGAAAATAAAAGCCCTAATTAAACTATTACATCCCATAAGCAATTACATAATTGGAAAAAAGAAAGCGATAACAAAGAAACCGTCCGAAACGGAATAACCTGTGAAAAGATGAGAAATAGGAAAATACGAGGAAATCGATCAAGAGAAAAATGTTAGAAAAAATAATAGTTTTTTAATGAGAAAAATATTTCATGCAAGAAACAATATTAATATGCTAAAATAATTTTTTGGGATTTTGTGGAGGTAATTTAATAATTAAAAACTAATTAAATGTGATTTAAATGATAAATTAACAATTAAATTAAATATGCATGCAAAAATAATATTTTTTTATTTTATAAATTAAATAAACATTTTCTGGAAATAATGCAAAAAGAAAAATATTTTTTGGTATTTTTTAATGCATGATAAAAATTAATGAAATAAATTAAAATGAATGAAAATATTGAAAGAATTTAAAATAGAAAATAGTTAAAATATGGAGTTTGTAAAAGAAAGCAAACCGTCCCGGTATGGCTCGAACGCGACCTGAGGAGTATCTTCATCACCAGGTCTTAACCGCGCCATCATGCATTTGGTGTCATGGGATTGGAAACACGTGAACATGAGCATACTGCCGTCGCTTGGTGAAGTCAAACACGTACTAGTGGACCCCGCTTATTCAAATGGACGAATCAACCGGATCGCACTACGCATGCTTACGCCGGCCAATATCAAACAACGACGGAGCCCTAGCTCCCGCCTTCTCCCATGAGTAGGATGTTCAAAAATGCAAAATAACGCGAATAAAAGGAAAAAGAAGACCTTATCCCCCTAAATCGGACCCTGCGAATCCAATGGTGATATTATTTTGGTCGAATCGACCGCAAGCCGCCTCGAAAAAATTAAATTGCCCTAATCATGGCAAATCGGTTTCTCACGCCTAAGCTTGCATGTAATGGTTCTAATGTGACCTAATGCACGTCCTGAATACGAATAAACACACAAAAACGATTAACAATGCATGATATACATAAATCGAATATTGAGAAAAATTCAAACCTGTGAGAGTTCAAGGACGCGATCCGCGCTTTGCTCGATGGAGGATAGGATCGATTGTGAGACCTCGTGAACAAGATTGATGGTTGGTTTTCCTTAAAACTTGCTGAAAATCAAAATTCGAATTTTGACAATCCTTGAAAAATTTGGCAAAATAAGGGTGTGTTTTTGGCTAGGTTTCGTGTCCTTTGTGATGCATATTGGCTATTTATAGAGTGTATTAGAGAGGAAAAGAAGGAAAAAAGATTTGGTTTTGAATGTGCATTGAATAATTTTCAAATAAAATCAAATTTTGGAGAAAATTTGATTTTCTCTTTAATGAGAGAGCAAGCACGAAATTGGCATGTATCATGGGCTTCCTTGGACCTCAAGTTTGATATAAAATCACTCCTTTTGGAAAAATATCTTATTTTCATATTTTATATAATTTAATTTTGAATTAAATGGTTTTAAATCCAAAAATAAATTAATAAAATAGAAAATTGCCATAGCCAAGCATCAATGGGTCACAAATAAAATCATGAACAAGTTTGGATCATAAGATTATAGGCCCATTTGGAAAATTTTGCATTTTGACCAATATCTCCTTTTGTCCAATTGTTCAAAAATGCCCAACTTCTGAATAGTGTATCTTTCTCAATTTTCCACATTTTGCAGTGTTCTTGGACTTTTTGGAAAGATCTATGAGTCCTCTAACCAACCTCTTTGGTTTCATCTCAATTGGAGTTTCCATGCTCAATATATCTTCAAAACAAAATGTTGACTTTTTGTTGACTTTGAAAAGGACCTGTAATGTTTTGATCCATACCTTCCAAATGAAGCATTTTTTGAACATTCTTGTGAGACATGAAGTTGTAGAGAATTGAATTTCCTTCAAAAAAAGAGGTGGTGGAAAAATTTCTGAGAAAATATGAAGAAGTTATGCTCAGTCAAAGTTTGGTTGACTTTTCACTGAGAAACCCTAATTTAGAAAGTTTGACTTTTGAGCAAATCTTGAGTTTTTTGATAAATCATGATCAACGCTTGATCAAATGATGAATGTAACTTCAAAATGAGGATGTTGACCAAAAATCATGAAGTTTGACTGTATGTTGACCACAGTTGACTTTTTGTCCAATACAATTGATTTTCAACCATCTGAGCAATTGTCTGAGCAATCTTGACTTGTGAGGCTTGAAACTTGACATGGAGAATCTTTGAAGAATATGAAGAGGCATGATGACCATTGGAGGTGTTGGAAGTCCATCTGGATCTGAGGATTGCCAAACCCTAGTTTGGGTTGATTGTCTAGGAGGGGGTTTGTCTGATCAACTCTTGAGGAATCCTTGAGTATGGATGTATGAAATGTCTTGAGAAGTAGGAGGGAAAATTTTGGGGTATGACAGTGGTGAGGCTAGATTCGTGTCCCAATGGTGTATGGGCGAATCGAGGATTAACATTGTGTCCGAGGTGGAAACGGAACAGTGTGTGAATTTAGTTCACGGTTGGTTCCACATGCATAGAGTCTTACATTGCATATGGATTATAAAATGATAGGATGGTTTCCAGTGTTATAATCATGTTGTTGTTATCATTGTATAATGTACGGTATGACTTGTATTTGTGTATTGAATCTGATTGTGCTAATGAGGGTGAAATGATATACTGAACTGTTTTATTATTTTTAGGAACGTATAATGTGAAATTCCTGGCAGCAGATACGTGATGTCACAGAGAATGTTATGACACAAGATTCGACACTGCTAACAATTCAAACAAGAATTTAAATAGCAAGAAAGAACACAATAGATTGTTCACCCGCTCAGGTATAACAACACCTACATCCGGGGCTACCAAGCCAGTGGAGGAAATTCACTATTAGCGTAATTAATTCGTGAATAAACCAACCGCTTTTCTCCTTCACTTAAACCTACCCAATGCAACTTCAATCTAAGTCCTACTTAGACCGAGTTCCTACTACTCCCTCAATCACGCAGTGATTTCAACCTATTGATTAATTGAATTGTGAAGACACACTTCAATAAACTATCTTGATTTTGCTTCAAAGCTTTAATCAAGAGACAAAACACTCGTGCTTCAAAGCTTTGAGTGATAAACAACCCTTACAACCAAATCCTAGTCCAAAGCACTTATCAATTGATAATTACTTGGCTCACAAGAGTAACTAGAATTACACAAAATACAAACTGCTAAATCTTCAATACAGTCCAGGGGCGCAGCAGCAGAGTAAGGGTTTTATTCCTATTATAGAAGCAGTCCTGAAACTTCAGTTTTGGGCTTCCATAATAATAGCTAGGGTTCACTTAATTAATCCTAAGAACTTGGTCTTTTCAAAAACCAATTTAGGTTTAACTAAGATTAACCTAACATCCACGTGAGCATCCAATCTAATAACAGAAAGACATAATAAAGCAGCTCAACAAACTTCCCGAAAAATCTTAGAAAATGATTCGCAGTAATGTATCGTCACACAGATGTCATGACATCCGTTATGACATCAATCAAACTTCTGCACTTCCAGACAAGATTGCTTCCGATCCGAGCTATACTTAAACATCCTTGTCAAGTAGGATTTATCTTCAATCTCTGAATGTCATGACATTTATCAAGACATTGCTGTAGTCTAGTTTTACCAAAAATGAATGCCAACTTAAACACTAACAAACTCCCCCTTTGGCACATTTTTGGCTAAAACAACATAAGACACCAGAGTACCCATGCAGCAGAAGAAAAACAGACTAGTCTAGGCTATCCCAAGCTTAAAACCAGAACTTAGAGAAGATAAATTCTACCCATAATTTTTCATACAATTGCCCCAATTGCCCACATATACTTCTCCCCCTTTTTAGCCTCAAAAGGGCCAAAGGAACCAGTACAAATACCCCAACATTCATCATATATTATAGAAAGTACCATCACAATTAAGTTTACAACTCTGTCAAATTTAATACAATCATCCAAAACAAAAATAGGGAAATAACAGAACAAAGTTTAATCATCAAGGCAATAAAAAAACAAATGAAGAGCTTCCATCTCAAGTGCTCTCTTCTCCTGAAGAAACACTATGAAAGGAGGCATCTTCTGAACTTCCTTCAGCTCCAGCCATCTGAACATCATCATTGTCAGCATCTAACCCTTCATCCTCAACCTCTGTGTCCTGCTCTAGTTGAGAGATCAGTTCTTTAAGGCTTTGCTTCCTTGCTTCAAGCTCTTTGCAGGTAGCTTTTAGCACAACTAAGACTGTTTCCTTTTGAGAAGTTGCCTTGACATTGGATGTCTCACCAGATGTCATGACAATGTCTGGGACATGTCTTCCTTGAAAAAGCTTGTAGTGAAATCCAAGAGCAAGGGCTCTTTTGCAGACTACATCTCTTTCAACTAGAATATCAGGAAATTGATCAATGATAATTCCACACAGTAGGGAGGGAAAGACTATTGGTCCTTTGATTGCATAGCTTTCAGCATGCTTGAGGGTCTGCTCAAATATGTAGGTTCCATAGTCAAATTTTGCTTGTGTACCTACTGCATATATAAATCTGCCCAGTCCAATAGAAATAGTTGACTTGTGATTGGTTGGGACCCAGTTAGCAGCACCTATTTTGTGCAGGATGGCAAATTTTACACTCAGCTTGCTTGCTGTGAGTTTTCCCTTCAGAGGCCAGACTTTCACTTGCTTAGCAGTGATAGATTGACAGATTTGGTTGTCAGTTTCCTCAAGTTCTGGCTGAGTATCATCTGATCTCCCCAGAAATCTATTGACCACACATGGAGAGAACTTTACTTTTCTCCCCCTCACATACACAGTCCTATAGTCTACAGACCTCCCATCACCACAGCCATTTGACAAATTTACTATGAATTCCTTTACCAATACATCATAGCAGTTTGAGAAGCTCATAACTGTCTTCATTAAGCCAACCTCCTTAATCAAATCAACAATCTCCTTGCACTCAAGTGCACTTTTATTCAACTCTCTTTCCAGAGCAATCCTCTTCAAGCACACATACTTCCATCTCCCAGCATTCTCAGGATGATGGAATGAGATGTTATCAATGGCCACCTCAGGTACTTTGGGCAGTTTCCCAAGAGTTGGCTTCTTCCTTGGATGAATGTTTGTGACATTCTCCTCAACATCAAAATCAGAGTCTTGATCATACTCTGAAGGTTCAGGTACCTTCCTCTTCTTAACAATTGGTGTCCTCTTGGGTCTAGAGCCACCACCAACAGCTTTTACTCTACACTTTGTACAGGTCCATTTTGGTCTACTTCTCAGCCTTAGAGACATTGTCACCAACGTTTTCTTTAACAGGACTCTGAGAGGCAGCTTATTTACCTTTCCTTCTCATCATCCTCTTTGCAATGCTTGGGTTGACATTGGCAATGAGGTCATTGTCTGAGAATTCTTCATCCAAATCAATGAGGGGTTCAATAAATTTTCTAATCTTGAACTGGTGACTTTTCAAGATTATCACCACTTGGTTTTTCTGGAGTCTCTTCTAAGATACTATCAGAAATGTAATCAGCAGGGGTTTTATCAGAAGCACACTTTTCTGGGGACTCTTCAAGAATACCATCAGAAATATTATCTTCGTTAACAACAGGGGACTCATTACAAGTATCATTAATACACACTTCAAAATCTTTAACAGAGGGATTAACATCATTCTTGACAGGGGAATCAACAAGAGTTTCAGTATCAGGATCCATAGGGGTTCTCTTGACATGATCATCAGATGTCTTGATATTCTCAAGGACATCTCACCGCTAAACTAGGGTTAGCAGACTTTTGGTTTAGAGGGACAGAAGCCCTAGGTACATAATGGTTTTCGTTTAGGATCCTGGTTACTATCCTAGCAATGGCTTCATGCACATACCTAGAACCTTCTCTATTTGCTATTTCTGGAGGTACAGATGAAGATGGTTCAGAGGTCTTACCAGAAGGTGAAGAAAGTGACCTTCGTGCATTCCTTGTGCGCAGTTTCTTGACTTTCTCAGGGTCAGTTTCCATTGCATGCAGAGGAGTGACCTTCACAGGTTCAACATGCATGGCTTCAGCGCTTGCCCTAATTTCAGCCATGGTAGGAGATGACAAGCCAGAATCTTGGGATGATGAGGAGGATGATGACAGGTTTTGTTGAGACATCTTGAGGAATGCAAGAAAATTTTCACTGAGGGCTTAAGAGTGTTTGTTGTTGAAATGGCAGTAGAGACTTTCAAAATAAGAAACTGAAATATATATATGCCCCTTCCTATTCTTAGACTTTTGAAAAGCAAGGACAAAATAATTAATTACTCCACTTAGAATTAAATGAAAAAAGTCTCTCCCATTCCTTATTGTGTGCAATCTTAATTGCTACAATTCCTCATATTGACAAATACCCAGTTTGCCCCTTAAATTCTCAAACTGACTAGCATCAAGAGCTTTAGTAAAAATGTCAGCCAGTTGAAGTTCAGTGGCTACATGTTCCAATTTAATCACTTTCTCCTCCACAAGGTCTCTGATGAAGTGATGTCTAATGTCAATGTGCTTAGTCCTACTGTGTTGAATAGGATTCTTTGAAATATTAATAGCACTCAGGTTGTCACAGTACAATGTCATGACATTCTGTGTGACATTATACTCAGTCAGCATCTGCTTCATCTAGACCATTTGAGAGAATTGCTACCAACTGCTATGTATTCAGCCTCAGCAGTGGACAAGGACACACAGTTTTGCTTCTTGCTGAACCAAGAAACAAGATTATTCCCCAAGAAGAAGCATCCTCCAGAAGTGCTTTTTCTATCATCAGCACTACCAGCCCAATCAGCATCACAATAGCCAGGCAGAATTGGCTCACATCCATGAGAATACAGTATACCATAGTTGCAAGTTCCACTCACGTACTTCAGAATTCTTTTCACCTGATTGATGTGACATACTTTAGGTTCAGCTTGGTATCTTGCACATACCCCAAAAGCAAATGCAATGTCAGGTCTGCTGGCTGTTAAGTACAACAAGCTTCCTATCATGCTTCTATACAAGCTTTGATCAACATTTTCTCCACTTGTGTCCTTGGACAGCTTTAAATGAGTGGGAGCAGGAGTCCTTTTATGGCTGGCATTCTCCATTCCAAACTTCTTGACAATATTCCTTGCATACTTGCTCTGTGAAAAGAATATTGAGTCTTCCATCTGTGTGACTTGCAGTCCAAGAAAGTAAGTCAATTCTCTCATGAGGCTCATTTCAAACTCAGCTTGCATTTGGTTGGCAAAATGTCTCACCATTGTGTCTGACATTCCTCCAAATACTATGTCATCAACATAAATTTGAGCCACCATTATCTTTCTTCCTTCATCCTTGACAAAGAGTGTTTTGTCCAAGGCTCATTTCCTATATCCTTTGTCAGTAAGGAACTTGGTCAACCTTTCATACCAGGCCCTAGGAGCTTACTTCAGCCCATATAGGGCTTTCCTCAACTTGTAGACATGATCAGGAAAACTTGGATCCACAAATCCTTTAGGCTGTTCTACATATACCTCCTCATTCAAATAGCCATTTAGGAAAGCACTCTTCACATCCATCTGAAACAATTTGAATTTCAGAATGCAAGCAACCCCTAGTAGTAGCCTGATTGATTCTAGTCTATCCACAGGAGCAAAAGTCTCATCAAAATCAATCGCTTCAACTTGAGTGTATCCCTGAGCAACAAGTCTTGCTTTATTTCTGGTGACAACCCCTTCTGCATCAGACTTGTTCTTGTAGATCCATTTTGTGCCAATGATGTTTGTTCCTTCTGGTCTAGGAACTAACTCCCACACTTCATGTTGCTTGAACTGGTTTAATTCATCTTGCATTGCTCCAATCCAGTATTCATCAGTTAGAGCCTCTTTGACATTCTTTGGCTCAATTTTTGACACAAAGCAAGAGTTTGAGACAATTTCCTGGATCTTGTAACGACACCACAGTTTGGATCTCCAATGATGAGTTCCTTTGGATGATCTTTCTGAATTCTGATGGAAGGATCATTGTTAGCTTCCTCTGGTTCAGACTTTGGAGAGGTAGGGACAGGCATATCATCCTTATCAGGTACTTGTGGTGATGTCTCAAACAATGTCTCAACATCATCTGTGACATTGTTTTCCTGATGGTGATCATCAACTATGACATTAATTGACTCCATCATAACTTTAGTCCTGGAGTTGAATACTCTATATGCTCTTCTATTTGTAGAGTATCCTAGAAAAATGCCTTCATCACTTTTAGAGTCCATCTTTCTCCTTTGATCACAATCTGTCAGAATATAACATTTGCTGCCAAAAACATGGAAATATTTCACAGTAGGTTTTCTTCCTTTCCATATTTCATACAGGGTGGAAGATGTTCCCTTTCTTAAGGTGACCCTGTTGTGAACATAGCAAGCTGTGTTCATAGCTTCAGCCCAAAAATGGATTGGAAGTTTCTTAGCATGAATCATTGCTCTGGCAGATTCCTGTATAGTCCTATTTTTCCTTTCCATAACTCCATTTTGTTGAGGGGTTATAGGTGAAGAAAAATCATGGTTGATTCCTTCTGAGGAGCAGAATTCATCAAACTTGTTGTTCTCAAATTCCTTTCCATGATCACTTCTTATTCTGACAATGCATCCTTCCTTCTCTCTTTGAAGTCTTTTGCATAATTCTTTAAAAACATCAAACACATCCAATTTTTCTTTGATAAAGTTTATCCAGGTAAATCTGGAGAAATCATCCACAACAACATAAGCATATCTTTTTCCACCAAGACTCTCAACCTGCATAGGCCCCATAAAATCCATGTGTAACAGCTCCAGCACCTTAGAAGTGGTCAGATGTCTTGACATTGGATGTGACATTCTGGTTTGCTTTCCAACCTGACACTCACCACACACTCTCCCTTCATCAATATGAAGTCTTGGTATTCCTCTGACAGCCTCCATGGAAATGATCTTTTTCATTCCTCTGAGATGCAAATGACCAAGTTTTTGGTGCCACAATTTCACCTCCTTTTCATCTTTGTCTGTAGATCACACAGAGGACAGATTGGTGTTCTCAGACTCCCACATGTAGCAGTTGTCCTTTGATCTGACTCCTCTCATAACCACTTCTTGTTTTTCATTTATTACAAGACATTTAGACCTAATGAAGTTGACTTTGAATCCCATATCACATAGCTGACTTATGCTTAGGAGATTAGCAGTCAAACCTTTTACTAGCAACACTCCATTTAGGTTTGGAACTCCAGAACAGTACAAGTTTCCAACACCTTTGATTTCTCCTTTAGCTCCATCCCCAAAAGTAACAAAACTGGTAGAGTGAGGTTTGACATCATTCATAAGATTTCTGATTCCACTCATATGCTTAGAACACCCACTGTCAAAGTACCAGTCTTCCTTGGCAGACACTCTCAGGAAAGTGTGAGCTGTCAGAGCTGCAGTCTTCTTCTTCCAATGATGAGTGTAGGATACCTTGTTGACTTTATGCTTGACATAAGGAACTTGATTAGGATATCCATGTAGTCTAAAGCAAAAAGGCTTTATGTGACCAAACCTCCCACAATAATGACATCTCCATCTTTGAAACTTTTTCTTCATGTTTCTTTGATCTTGATGTTGTACCCAATATTGTGACATCTGCTTCGACATTGGTTTATTAGGTTTGTTCTTCCTTTTGTTATCAGCAAATTTCTTTGCCTCCACATATCTTGAGCCAGACCTATTTCCTGTCTTGTGGTGTGACTTCTTTGACTTGCTGTGTCTGTTCTTCTTGTCACCAGCAGTTTCTTTGCGCTCATATCCTGCACCATGCTTATTTCCCCGCATGCTATCCAAGCTGCAGGATTTCTTCCAACTTATCAGTACCAGATGTCAACATTTTGATAGACTTAGACATCTGATCAAGTTTGGAGTTCAACATCATAATTTCATTGTTGAGGTGACTTATAGTAGCAGTGTTTTCCTTCTTCTCAGCCACCAACTTTACATTCTCGCTTCCAACTTATCAATCAGCTTTTTCTGCTTCTCATTTTCGACATACTTCACCACTTTTTACACACAGCTTCTTGTAGGTTTCAGCCAACTCCTCAAATGTCACTTCCTCATCACTAGAATCCATATCAGAATTGCACACCCAGAGAGAAGTGACAAGTTTGGCTGCTTCTTCCTCAGATTCACTTCCTGAGTCACCATCGCACCAAGTGACAACCATTCCTTTCTTTTGCTTCTTTAGAAAGGTAGGGCATTCAACTCTAATATGTCCATATCCTTCACAACCATGACACTGGATTCCTCTGCTTTGACTTCCTTTTTCTTCTGACTTAGATCTTGTGCTAGGGTCATAAGATCTGCTAATGTCAGATGGAATGTTTTTGACATTGGACCTTGACTTTGGATCAATTCTCTTGATGAGTTTGTTGAACGCCTTCCAAGCATAGCTATAGCTTCGATATCTTCTTCATCATTCTCCTTGCATCCCTCTTCAGTATTGGATACAAGCGCTATGCTCTTGTTCTTCCTGTCAACAGTTTCATTGATCCCCATCTCAAAAGTCTGGAGAGATCCAACAAGTTCTTCCACCTTTAAGGTGTTGATGTCCTGAGCTTCCTCTATAGCAGCCACTTTCATTGCAAACCTTTTAGGCAATGATCTGAGAATCTTTCTCACCAGCTTTTCTTCTGACATCTTTTCTCCCAGTTCTCCTGAGGTGTTGGCAATCTCCAAGATATTCATGTGAAACTCATGAATGGTCTCATCTTCCTTCATCTTCAAATTCTCAAATTTGGTAGTGAGCATCTGAAGTCTTGACATCTTCACCTTGGATGTCCCCTCATGAGTAGTTTTGAGACTGTCCCAAACATCCTTGGCAAGCTCACATTGATGTACTAGTCTGAAGATATTTCTGTCAATTCCATTGAATAAAGCATTCAATGCTTTAGAGTTCCCCAGTGCTAGCTCCTCTTCTTCTTTGCTCCATTCTTCCTCGTGCTTCAAGACGTAAGTCCCATCTTTTCAAGCTTGGTGGGATGTTTCCATCCTTTGTCGCCACTCCAAGCTTTAATATCCAAAGGACCTTAAAAAGCAACCATACGAGGTTTCCAAGAATCATAATTAGATCCATCCAAGATGGGTGGTCTACCTCCAAATCCTCCTTCCTTATCCATAACGCCGTAAACTATTATCCCTAGATCTCACCAGAATAACAGTGTGGTGCCCGCCTCGATGCCAATTGAAATTCCTGGCAGCAGATACGTGATGTCACAAAGAATGTTATGACACAGTATCTGACACTCTGTTAACAATTCACACAGTAAATTTAAACAGAAGTAAAGAACACAATAGATTGTTCACCCGCCTGTATAACAACACCTACATCCGGGGCTACCAAGTGGAGGAAATTCACTATTAGCAATTAATTCAGAATAAACCAACCGTTTATCTCCTTCACTTAAAACCTACGCAATGCAACTTCAATCTATGTCCTACTTAGACCGAGTTCCTACCACTCCCCTCAATCACAGCAGTGATTTTAACCTATTGATTAATTGAATTGTGAAGACACACTTCAATAAACTATCTTGATTTTGCTTCAAAGCTTTAATCAAGAGACAAAACACTCGTGCTTCAAAGCTTTGAGTGATAAACAACCCTTACAACCAAATCCTAGTCCAAAGCACTTATCAATTGATAATTACTTGGCTCACAAGAGTAACTAGAATTACACAAAATACAAACTGCTAAATCTTCAATATACCAGTATGCAGAAAGAGTAAGGGTTCTATTCCTATTATAGAAGCCCGAAACTTCTTTGGGCTTCCATAATAATAGCTAGGGTTCACTTAATTAATCCTAAGAACTTGGTCTTTTCAACAACCAATTTAGGTTTAACTAAGATTAACCTAACATCCACGTGAGCATGCAATCTAATAACAGAAAGACATAATAAAGCAGCTCAACAAACTTCCTGAAAAATCTTAAGAAAAACAGATTTTGCAGAACAGAATGTCACACAGGATGTCATGACATCTGTTATGACATCAATCAAACTTCTGCAGAATTTCCAGCACAGTACTTGCTTCCAGATCTGAGCTATACTTAAACATCCTTGTCAAGTAGGATTTATCTTCAATCTCTGAATGTCATGACATTTATCAAGACATTGCTGTAGTCTAGTTTTACCAAAAATGAATGCCAACTTAAAACACTAACAAACTCCCCCTTTGGCACATTTTTGGCTAAAACAACATAAGACACCAGAGTACCCATGCAGCAGAAGAAAAACAGACTAGTCTAGGCTATCCCAAGCTTAAAACCAGAACCTAGAGAAGATAAATTCTACCCATAATTTTTCATACAATTGCCCCAATTGCCCACATATACTTCTCCCCCTTTTTAGCCTCAAAAGGGCCAAAGGAACCAGTACAAATACCCTAACATTCATCATATATTATAGAAAGTACCATCACAATTAAGTTTACAACTCTGTCAAATTTAATACAATCATCCAAAACAAAAATAGGGAAATAACAGAACAAAGTTTAATCATCAAGGCAATAAAAAAACAAATGAAGAGCTTCCATCTCAAGTGCTCTCTTCTCCTGAAGAAACACTATGAAAGGAGGCATCTTCTGAACTTCCTTCAGCTCCAGCCATCTGAACATCATCATTGTCAGCATCTAACCCTTCATCCTCAACCTCTGTGTCCTGCTCTAGTTGAGAGATCAGTTCTTTAAGGCTTTGCTTCCTTGCTTCAAGCTCTTTGCAGGTAGCTTTTAGCACAACTAAGACTGTTTCCTTTTGAGAAGTTGCCTTGACATTGGATGTCTCACCAGATGTCATGACAATGTCTGGGACATGTCTTCCTTGAAAAAGCTTGTAGTGAAATCCAAGAGCAAGGGCTCTTTTGCAGACTACATCTCTTTCAACTAGAATATCAGGAAATTGATCAATGATAATTCCACACAGTAGGGAGGGAAAGACTATTGGTCCTTTGATTGCATAGCTTTCAGCATGCTTGAGGGTCTGCTCAAATATGTAGGTTCCATAGTCAAATTTTGCTTGTGTACCTACTGCATATATAAATCTGCCCAGTCCAATAGAAATAGTTGACTTGTGATTGGTTGGGACCCAGTTAGCAGCACCTATTTTGTGCAGGATGGCAAATTTTACACTCAGCTTGCTTGCTGTGAGTTTTCCCTTCAGAGGCCAGACTTTCACTTGCTTAGCAGTGATAGATTGACAGATTTGGTTGTCAGTTTCCTCAAGTTCTGGCTGAGTATCATCTGATCTCCCCAGAAATCTATTGACCACACATGGAGAGAACTTTACTTTTCTCCCCCTCACATACACAGTCCTATAGTCTACAGACCTCCCATCACCACAGCCATTTGACAAATTTACTATGAATTCCTTTACCAATACATCATAGCAGTTTGAGAAGCTCATAACTGTCTTCATTAAGCCAACCTCCTTAATCAAATCAACAATCTCCTTGCACTCAAGTGCATTTTTATTCAACTCTCTTTCCAGAGCAATCCTCTTCAAGCACACATACTTCCATCTCCCAGCATTCTCAGGATGATGGAATGAGATGTTATCAATGGCCACCTCAGGTACTTTGGGTAGTTTCCCAAGAGTTGGCTTCTTCCTTGGATGAATGTTTGTAACATTCTCCTCAACATCAAAATCAGAGTCTTGATCAGACTCTGAAGGTTCAGGTACCTTCCTCTTCTTAACAATTGGTGTCCGCTTGGGTCTAGAGCCACCACCAACGCTTTTACTCTACACTTTGTACAGGTCCACTTGGTCTACTTCTCTCACTTTAGAGACATTGTCACCAATGTTTTCTTTAACAGACTCGAGAGGCTTATTTACCTTTCCTTCTCATCATCCTCTTTGCAATGCTTGGGTTGACATTCAATGAGGTCATTGTCTCGAGAATTCTTCATCCAAATCAATGACAGGGGTTCACTAAATTTTCGTAATCTTGAACGGTGACTTTTCAAGATTATCACCACTTGGTTTTTCTGGAGTCTCTTCTAAGATACTATCAGAAATGTAATCAGCAGGGGTTTTATCAGAAGCACACTTTTCTGGGGACTCTTCAAGAATACCATCAGAAATATTATCTTTGTTAACAATGGGGACTCATTACAAGTATCATTAATACACACTCTTAATCTTTAATGAGGATTAACATCATTCTTGACAGGGGAATCAACAAGAGTTTCAGTATCAGGATCCATAGGGGTTCTCTTGACATGATCATCAGATGTCTTGACATTCTCAGTGACATCTGGATCAGCTGCTAAACTAGGGTTAGCAGACTTTTGGTTTAGAGGACAAGCCCTAGGTACATAATGGTTTTCTTAGGATCCCGGTTACTATCCTAGCAATGGCTTCATGCACATACCTAGAACCTTCTATTTGCTATTTTTGGAGGTCATGTAATGAAAGTGATGGTCTTGAGGTCCTCACCGTATGTGTTCAACATGCATCTTGGACTTATGCAAGGAGGAGGATGATGATGAGACATCTTGAATGCAAGAAAATTTTCCGAGGGCTTAAGAGTGTTGATGGAAATCTGACCAAAATATATATATGCCCCTTCCTATTCTTAGACTTTTGAAAAGCAAGGCCACTTGAATTTGACATCCTCGAAAGATCACAAATAGACAATGTCATTGACACCAGACAATTTAATACCACGGTCTCCAAGATTCCGTCCATGTGCTTAGTCCCATGTTGAATAGATTAATAGCACTCAGTTGTCACAGACAATGTCATGCTATGTATTCAAGATTCATCTAGACCAAGAGGGGACAAGGACATTACGCTTTGCTTCTGTCGAACCAAGAAACAAGATTATTCCCCAAGAAGAAGCATCCTCCGTAGTGCTTTTTCTATCATCAAGACTACCAGCCCAATCAAGATCACAATAGCCTGTAATTGGCTCACATCCATGAGAATACAAGATACCATAGTTGCAAGTTCCACTCACGCATCGAATTCTTTTCACCGATTGATGTGACATACTTTAGGTTCACTTGGTATCTTGCACATACCCCAAAAGCAAATGCAATGTCGTCTCTGGTCATATACAACAAGCTTCCTATCATGCTTCTATACAAGCTTTGATCAACATTTTCTCCACTTGTGTCCTTGGACAGCTTTAAATGAGTGGGAGCAGGAGTCCTTTTATGGCTGGCATTCTCCATTCCAAACTTCTTGACAATATTCCTTGCATACTTGCTCTGGTGAAAAGAATATTGAGTCTTCATCTGTGTGACTTGCAGTCCAAGAAAGTAAGTCAATTCTCTCATGAGGCTCATTTCAAACTCACTTGCATTTGGTTGGCAAAATGTCTCACCATTGTGTTCGACATTCCTCCAAATACTATGTCATCAACATAAATTTGAGCCACCATTATCTTTCTTCCTTCATCCTTGACAAAGAGTGTTTTGTCCAAGGCTCATTTCCTATATCCTTTGTCAGTAAGGAACTTGGTCAACCTTTCATACCAGGCCCTAGGAGCTTACTTCAGCCCATATAGGGCTTTCCTCAACTTGTAGACATGATCAGGAAAACTTGGATCCACAAATCCTTTAGGCTGTTCTACATATACCTCCTCATTCAAATAGCCATTTAGGAAAGCACTCTTCACATCCATCTGAAACAATTTGAATTTCAGAATGCAAGCAACCCCTAGTAGTAGCCTGATTGATTCTAGTCTATCCACAGGAGCAAAAGTCTCATCAAAATCAATCGCTTCAACTTGAGTGTATCCCTGAGCAACAAGTCTTGCTTTATTTCTGGTGACAACCCCTTCTGCATCAGACTTGTTCTTGTAGATCCATTTTGTGCCAATGATGTTTGTTCCTTCTGGTCTAGGAACTAACTCCCACACTTCATGTTGCTTGAACTGGTTTAATTCATCTTGCATTGCTCCAATCCAGTATTCATCAGTTAGAGCCTCTTTGACATTCTTTGGCTCAATTTTTGACACAAAGCAAGAGTTTGAGACAATTTCCTGGATCTTGTAACGACACCACAGTTTGGATCTCCAATGATGAGTTCCTTTGGATGATCTTTCTGAATTCTGATGGAAGGATCTTTGTTAGCTTCCTCTGGTTCAGACTTTGGAGAGGTAGGGACAGGCATATCATCCTTATCAGGTACTTGTGGTGATGTCTCAAACAATGTCTCAACATCATCTGTGACATTGTTTTCCTGATGGTGATCATCAACTATGACATTAATTGACTCCATCATAACTTTAGTCCTGGAGTTGAATACTCTATATGCTCTTCTATTTGTAGAGTATCCTAGAAAAATGCCTTCATCACTTTTAGAGTCCATCTTTCTCCTTTGATCACAATCTGTCAGAATATAACATTTGCTGCCAAAAACATGGAAATATTTCACAGTAGGTTTTCTTCCTTTCCATATTTCATACAGGGTGGAAGATGTTCCCTTTCTTAAGGTGACCCTGTTGTGAACATAGCAAGCTGTGTTCATAGCTTCAGCCCAAAAATGGATTGGAAGTTTCTTAGCATGAATCATTGCTCTGGCAGATTCCTGTATAGTCCTATTTTTCCTTTCCATAACTCCATTTTGTTGAGGGGTTATAGGTGAAGAAAAATCATGGTTGATTCCTTCTGAGGAGCAGAATTCATCAAACTTGTTGTTCTCAAATTCCTTTCCATGATCACTTCTTATTCTGACAATGCATCCTTCCTTCTCTCTTTGAAGTCTTTTGCATAATTCTTTAAAAACATCAAACACATCCAATTTTTCTTTGATAAAGTTTATCCAGGTAAATCTGGAGAAATCATCCACAACAACATAAGCATATCTTTTTCCACCAAGACTCTCAACCTGCATAGGCCCCATCAAATCCATGTGTAACAGCTCCAGCACCTTAGAAGTGGTCAGATGTCTTGACATTGGATGTGACATTCTGGTTTGCTTTCCAACCTGACACTCACCACACACTCTCCCTTCATCAATATGAAGTCTTGGTATTCCTCTGACAGCCTCCATGGAAATGATCTTTTTCATTCCTCTGAGATGCAAATGACCAAGTTTTTGGTGCCACAATTTCACCTCCTTTTCATCTTTGTCTGTAGATCACACAGAGGACAGATTGGTGTTCTCAGACTCCCACATGTAGCAGTTGTCCTTTGATCTGACTCCTCTCATAACCACTTCTTGTTTTTCATTTATTACAAGACATTTAGACCTAATGAAGTTGACTTTGAATCCCATATCACATAGCTGACTTATGCTTAGGAGATTAGCAGTCAAACCTTTTACTAGCAACACTCCATTTAGGTTTGGAACTCCAGAACAGTACAAGTTTCCAACACCTTTGATTTCTCCTTTAGCTCCATCCCCAAAAGTAACAAAACTGGTAGAGTGAGGTTTGACATCATTCATAAGATTTCTGATTCCACTCATATGCTTAGAACACCCACTGTCAAAGTACCAGTCTTCCTTGGCAGACACTCTCAGGAAAGTGTGAGCTGTCAGAGCTGCAGTCTTCTTCTTCCAATGATGAGTGTAGGATACCTTGTTGACTTTATGCTTGACATAAGGAACTTGATTAGGATATCCATGTAGTCTAAAGCAAAAAGGCTTTATGTGACCAAACCTCCCACAATAATGACATCTCCATCTTTGAAACTTTTTCTTCATGTTTCTTTGATCTTGATGTTGTACCCAATATTGTGACATCTGCTTCGACATTGGTTTATTAGGTTTGTTCTTCCTTTTGTTATCAGCAAATTTCTTTGCCTCCACATATCTTGAGCCAGACCTATTTCCTGTCTTGTGGTGTGACTTCTTCTTTGACTTGCCAGGTCTGTTCTTCTTCTTGTCACCAGCAGGTTTCTTTGCAGCTTCATATCCCAGACCATGCTTATTTCCTGCATGCTATCCAAGCTGCAGGATTTCTTCCAACTTATCAGTACCAGATGTCAACATTTTGATAGACTTAGACATCTGATCAAGTTTGGAGTTCAACATCATAATTTCATTGTTGAGGTGACTTATAGTAGCAGTGTTTTCCTTCTTCTCAGCCACCAACTTTACATTCTCGCTTCCAACTTATCAATCGCCTTTTCTCGCTTCTCATTTTGCTGACATACTTCACCACTTTTTACACACAGCTTCTTGTAGGTTTCAGCCAACTCCTCAAATGTCACTTCCTCATCACTAGAATCCATATCAGAATTGCACACTCCAGAGAGCAAGGACAAGTTTCCGCTTCTTCCTCGATTCACTTCCCGAGTCACCATCAGACCAAGTGACAACCATTCCTTTCTTTTGCTTCTTTAGAAAGGTAGGGCATTCAACTCTAATATGTCCATATCCTTCACAACCATGACACTGGATTCCTCTGCTTTGACTTCCTTTTTCTTCTGACTTAGATCTTGTGCTAGGGTCATAAGATCTGCTAATGTCGATGGAATGTTTTTGACATTGGACCTTGACTTTGGATCAATTCTCTTGATGAGTTTGTTGAACTGCCTTCCAAGCATAGCTATAGCTTCGATATCTCTTCATCATTCTCCTTGCATCCCTCTTCAGTATGGATACAAGGGCTATGCTCTTGTTCTTCCTGTCAACAGTTTCATTGATCCCCATCTCAAAAGTCTGGAGAGATCCAACAAGTTCTTCCACCTTTAAGGTGTTGATGTCCTGAGCTTCCTCTATAGCAGCCACTTTTATTGCAAACCTTTTAGGCAATGATCTGAGAATCTTTCTCACCAGCTTTTCTTCTGACATCTTTTCTCCCAGTGCTCCTGAGGTGTTGGCAATCTCCAAGATATTCATGTGAAACTCATGAATGGTCTCATCTTCCTTCATCTTCAAATTCTCAAATTTGGTAGTGAGCATCTGAAGTCTTGACATCTTCACCTTGGATGTCCCCTCATGAGTAGTTTTGAGAGTGTCCCAAACATCCTTGGCAAGCTCACATTGATGTACTAGTCTGAAGATATTTCTGTCAATTCCATTGAATAAAGCATTCAATGCTTTAGAGTTCCCCAGTGCTAGCTCCTCTTCTTCTTTGCTCCATTCTTCCTCAGGCTTCAAGACAGAAGTCCCATCTTTTCAAGCTTGGTGGATGTTTCCATCCTCTCCAAGCTTTAATATCCAGTGACCTTAAAAAAGCAACCATACGAGGTTTCCAGTAATCATAATTAGATCCATCCAGTATGGGTGGTCTACCTCCAAATCCTCCTTCCTTATCCATAACGCCAGAAACTATTATCCCTAGATCTCACCTGAGAATAAGTGTGTGCCCGCCCGATGCCAATTGAAATTTCGGCAGAGATACGTGATGTCACAAAGAATGTTATGACACAAGATTCGACACTCTAACAATTCACAAGAATTTAAAAAGTAAAGAACACAATAGATTGTTCACCCAAGGTATAACAACACCTACATCCGGGGCTACCAAGCCAGGAGGAAATTCACTATTAGCAGATTAATTCAGGAATAAACCAACCAGTTTATCTCCTTCACTTAAAACCTACGCAATGCAACTTCAATCTATGTCCTACTTAGACCTGAGTTCCTACTCACTCCCCCTCAATCACAGCAGTGATTTTAACCTATTGATTAATTGAATTGTGAAGACACACTTCAATAAACTATCTTGATTTTGCTTCAAAGCTTTAATCAAGAGACAAAACACTCGTGCTTCAAAGCTTTGAGTGATAAACAACCCTTACAACCAAATCCTAGTCCAAAGCACTTATCAATTGATAATTACTTGGCTCACAAGAGTAACTAGAATTACACAAAATACAAACTGCTAAATCTTCAACATACCTGTATGCAAAGCAGAGTAAGGGTTCTATTCCTATTATAGAAGCAGTCCTGAAACTTCAGTTTTGGGCTTCCATAATAATAGCTAGGGTTCACTTAATTAATCCTAAGAACTTGGTCTTTTCAACAACCAATTTAGGTTTAACTAAGATTAACCTAACATCCACGTGAGCATGCAATCTAATAACAGAAAGACATAATAAAGCAGCTCAACAAACTTCCCGAAAATCTTAAGAAAAATGATTTTGCGTAATGTATCGTCACATGATGTCATGACATCTGTTATGACATCAATCAAACTTCTAATTTCAAGATTTGCTTGATCGAGCTATACTTAAACATCCTTGTCAAGTAGGATTTATCTTCAATCTCTGAATGTCATGACATTTATCAAGACATTGCTGTAGTCTAGTTTTACCAAAAATGAATGCCAACTTAAAACACTAACAAACTCCCCCTTTGGCACATTTTTGGCTAAAACAACATAAGACACCAGTACCCATGCATAAGAAAATGACTAGTCTAGGCTATCCCAAGCTTAAAACCAACCTAGAGAAGATAAATTCTACCCATAATTTTTCATACAATTGCCCCAATTGCCCACATATACTTCTCCCCCTTTTTAGCCTCAAAAGGGCCAAAGGAACCAGTACAAATACCCTAACATTCATCATATATTATAGAAAGTACCATCACAATTAAGTTTACAACTGTCAAATTTAATACAATCATCCAAAACAAAAATAGGAAATAACAACAAAGTTTAATCATCAAGGCAATAAAAACAAATGAAGAGCTTCCATCTCAAGTGCTCTCTTCTCCTGAAGAAACACTATGAAAGGAGGCATCTTCTGAACTTCCTTCAGCTCCAGCCATCTGAACATCATCATTGTCAGCATCTAACCCTTCATCCTCAACCTCTGTGTCCTGCTCTAGTTGAGAGATCAGTTCTTTAAGGCTTTGCTTCCTTGCTTCAAGCTCTTTGCAGGTAGCTTTTAGCACAACTAAGACTGTTTCCTTTTGAGAAGTTGCCTTGACATTGGATGTCTCACCAGATGTCATGACAATGTCTGGGACATGTCTTCCTTGAAAAAGCTTGTAGTGAAATCCAAGAGCAAGGGCTCTTTTGCAGACTACATCTCTTTCAACTAGAATATCAGGAAATTGATCAATGATAATTCCACACAGTAGGGAGGGAAAGACTATTGGTCCTTTGATTGCATAGCTTTCAGCATGCTTGAGGGTCTGCTCAAATATGTAGGTTCCATAGTCAAATTTTGCTTGTGTACCTACTGCATATATAAATCTGCCCAGTCCAATAGAAATAGTTGACTTGTGATTGGTTGGGACCCAGTTAGCAGCACCTATTTTGTGCAGGATGGCAAATTTTACACTCAGCTTGCTTGCTGTGAGTTTTCCCTTCAGAGGCCAGACTTTCACTTGCTTAGCAGTGATAGATTGACAGATTTGGTTGTCAGTTTCCTCAAGTTCTGGCTGAGTATCATCTGATCTCCCCAGAAATCTGTTGACCACACTTGGAGAGAACTTTACTTTTCTCCCCCTCACATACACAGTCCTATAGTCCACAGACCTCCCATCACCACAGCCATTTGACAAATTTACTATGAATTCCTTTACCAATACATCATAGCAGTTTGAGAAGCTCATAACTGTCTTCATTAAGCCAACCTCCTTAATCAAATCAACAATCTCCTTGCACTCAAGTGCACTTTTATTCAACTCTCTTTCCAGAGCAATCCTCTTCAAGCACACATACTTCCATCTCCCAGCATTCTCAGGATGATGGAATGAGATGTTATCAATGGCCACCTCAGGTACTTTGGGCAGTTTCCCAAGAGTTGGCTTCTTCCTTGGATGAATGTTTGTGACATTCTCCTCAACATCAAAATCAGAGTCTTGATCATACTCTGAAGGTTCAGGTACCTTCCTCTTCTTAACAATTGGTGTCCTCTTGGGTCTAGAGCCACCACCAACAGTTTTTACTCTACACTTCTTTGTACAGGGTCCAGCCTTGGTCTACTTCTCAGCCTTAGAGACATTGTCACCAACGTTTTCTTTAACAGGACTCTGAGAGGCAGCTTATTTACCTTTCCTTCTCATCATCCTCTTTGCAATGCTTGGGTTGACATTGGCAATGAGGTCATTGTCTGAGAATTCTTCATCCAAATCAATGACAGGGGGTTCAGCTAAATTTTCAGAATCTTGAACTGGTGACTTTTCAAGATTATCACCACTTGGTTTTTCTGGAGTCTCTTCTAAGATACTATCAGAAATGTAATCAGCAGGGGTTTTATCAGAAGCACACTTTTCTGGGGACTCTTCAAGAATACCATCAGAAATATTATCTTTGTTAACAACAGGGGACTCATTACAAGTATCATTAATACACACTTCAGAATCTTTAACAGAGGGATTAACATCATTCTTGACAGGGGAATCAACAAGAGTTTCAGTATCAGGATCCATAGGGGTTCTCTTGACATGATCATCAGATGTCTTGACATTCTCAAGGACATTCGGATCACCGCTAAACTAGGGTTAGCAGACTTTTGGTTTAGAGGGACAGAAGCCCTAGGTACATAATGGTTTTCGTTTAGGATCCTGGTTACTATCCTAGCAATGGCTTCATGCACATACCTAGAACCTTCTCTATTTGCTATTTCTGGAGGTACAGATGAAGATGGTTCAGAGGTCTTACTGAAGGTGAAGAAAGTGACCTTCGTGCATTCCTTGTGCGCAGTTTCTTGACTTTCTCAGGGTCAGTTTCCATTGCATGCAGAGGAGTGACCTTCACAGGTTCAACATGCATGGCTTCAGCGCTTGCCCTAATTTCAGCCATGGTAGGAGATGACAAGCCAGAATCTTGGGATGATGAGGAGGATGATGACAGGTTTTGTTGAGACATCTTGAGGAATGCAAGAAAATTTTCACTGAGGGCTTAAGAGTGTTTGTTGTTGAAATGGCAGTAGAGACTTTCAAAATAAGAAACTGAAATATATATATGCCCCTTCCTATTCTTAGACTTTTGAAAAGCAAGGACAAAATAATTAATTACTCCACTTAGAATTAAATGAAAAAAGTCTCTCCCATTCCTTATTGTGTGCAATCTTAATTGCTACAATTCCTCATATTGACAAATACCCAGTTTGCCCCTTAAATTCTCAAACTGACTAGCATCAAGAGCTTTAGTAAAAATGTCAGCCAGTTGAAGTTCAGTGGCTACATGTTCCAATTTAATCACTTTCTCCTCCACAAGGTCTCTGATGAAGTGATGTCTAATGTCAATGTGCTTAGTCCTACTGTGTTGAATAGGATTCTTTGAAATATTAATAGCACTCAGGTTGTCACAGTACAATGTCATGACATTCTGTGTGACATTATACTCAGTCAGCATCTGCTTCATCTAGACCATTTGAGAGAATTGCTACCAACTGCTATGTATTCAGCCTCAGCAGTGGACAAGGACACACAGTTTTGCTTCTTGCTGAACCAAGAAACAAGATTATTCCCCAAGAAGAAGCATCCTCCAGAAGTGCTTTTTCTATCATCAGCACTACCAGCCCAATCAGCATCACAATAGCCAGGCAGAATTGGCTCACATCCATGAGAATACAGTATACCATAGTTGCAAGTTCCACTCACGTACTTCAGAATTCTTTTCACCTGATTGATGTGACATACTTTAGGTTCAGCTTGGTATCTTGCACATACCCCAAAAGCAAATGCAATGTCAGGTCTGCTGGCTGTTAAGTACAACAAGCTTCCTATCATGCTTCTATACAAGCTTTGATCAACATTTTCTCCACTTGTGTCCTTGGACAGCTTTAAATGAGTGGGAGCAGGAGTCCTTTTATGGCTGGCATTCTCCATTCCAAACTTCTTGACAATATTCCTTGCATACTTGCTCTGTGAAAAGAATATTGAGTCTTCCATCTGTGTGACTTGCAGTCCAAGAAAGTAAGTCAATTCTCTCATGAGGCTCATTTCAAACTCAGCTTGCATTTGGTTGGCAAAATGTCTCACCATTGTGTCTGACATTCCTCCAAATACTATGTCATCAACATAAATTTGAGCCACCATTATCTTTCTTCCTTCATCCTTGACAAAGAGTGTTTTGTCCAAGGCTCATTTCCTATATCCTTTGTCAGTAAGGAACTTGGTCAACCTTTCATACCAGGCCCTAGGAGCTTACTTCAGCCCATATAGGGCTTTCCTCAACTTGTAGACATGATCAGGAAAACTTGGATCCACAAATCCTTTAGGCTGTTCTACATATACCTCCTCATTCAAATAGCCATTTAGGAAAGCACTCTTCACATCCATCTGAAACAATTTGAATTTCAGAATGCAAGCAACCCCTAGTAGTAGCCTGATTGATTCTAGTCTATCCACAGGAGCAAAAGTCTCATCAAAATCAATCGCTTCAACTTGAGTGTATCCCTGAGCAACAAGTCTTGCTTTATTTCTGGTGACAACCCCTTCTGCATCAGACTTGTTCTTGTAGATCCATTTTGTGCCAATGATGTTTGTTCCTTCTGGTCTAGGAACTAACTCCCACACTTCATGTTGCTTGAACTGGTTCAATTCATCTTGCATTGCTCCAATCCAGTATTCATCAGTTAGAGCCTCTTTGACATTCTTTGGCTCAATTTTTGACACAAAGCAAGAGTTTGAGACAATTTCCTGGATCTTGTAACGACACCACAGTTTGGATCTCCAATGATGAGTTCCTTTGGATGATCTTTCTGAATTCTGATGGAAGGATCTTTGTTAGCTTCCTCTGGTTCAGACTTTGGAGAGGTAGGGACAGGCATATCATCCTTATCAGGTACTTGTGGTGATGTCTCAAACAATGTCTCAACATCATCTGTGACATTGTTTTCCTGATGGTGATCATCAACTATGACATTAATTGACTCCATCATAACTTTAGTCCTGGAGTTGAATACTCTATATGCTCTTCTATTTGTAGAGTATCCTAGAAAAATGCCTTCATCACTTTTAGAGTCCATCTTTCTCCTTTGATCACAATCTGTCAGAATATAACATTTGCTGCCAAAAACATGGAAATATTTCACAGTAGGTTTTCTTCCTTTCCATATTTCATACAGGGTGGAAGATGTTCCCTTTCTTAAGGTGACCCTGTTGTGAACATAGCAAGCTGTGTTCATAGCTTCAGCCCAAAAATGGATTGGAAGTTTCTTAGCATGAATCATTGCTCTGGCAGATTCCTGTATAGTCCTATTTTTCCTTTCCATAACTCCATTTTGTTGAGGGGTTATAGGTGAAGAAAAATCATGGTTGATTCCTTCTGAGGAGCAGAATTCATCAAACTTGTTGTTCTCAAATTCCTTTCCATGATCACTTCTTATTCTGACAATGCATCCTTCCTTCTCTCTTTGAAGTCTTTTGCATAATTCTTTAAAAACATCAAACACATCCAATTTTTCTTTGATAAAGTTTATCCAGGTAAATCTGGAGAAATCATCCACAACAACATAAGCATATCTTTTTCCACCAAGACTCTCAACCTGCATAGGCCCCATAAAATCCATGTGTAACAGCTCCAGCACCTTAGAAGTGGTCAGATGTCTTGACATTGGATGTGACATTCTGGTTTGCTTTCCAACCTGACACTCACCACACACTCTCCCTTCATCAATATGAAGTCTTGGTATTCCTCTGACAGCCTCCATGGAAATGATCTTTTTCATTCCTCTGAGATGCAAATGACCAAGTTTTTGGTGCCACAATTTCACCTCCTTTTCATCTTTGTCTGTAGATCACACAGAGGACAGATTGGTGTTCTCAGACTCCCACATGTAGCAGTTGTCCTTTGATCTGACTCCTCTCATAACCACTTCTTGTTTTTCATTTATTACAAGACATTTAGACCTAATGAAGTTGACTTTGAATCCCATATCACATAGCTGACTTATGCTTAGGAGATTAGCAGTCAAACCTTTTACTAGCAACACTCCATTTAGGTTTGGAACTCCAGAACAGTACAAGTTTCCAACACCTTTGATTTCTCCTTTAGCTCCATCCCCAAAAGTAACAAAACTGGTAGAGTGAGGTTTGACATCATTCATAAGATTTCTGATTCCACTCATATGCTTAGAACACCCACTGTCAAAGTACCAGTCTTCCTTGGCAGACACTCTCAGGAAAGTGTGAGCTGTCAGAGCTGCAGTCTTCTTCTTCCAATGATGAGTGTAGGATACCTTGTTGACTTTATGCTTGACATAAGGAACTTGATTAGGATATCCATGTAGTCTAAAGCAAAAAGGCTTTATGTGACCAAACCTCCCACAATAATGACATCTCCATCTTTGAAACTTTTTCTTCATGTTTCTTTGATCTTGATGTTGTACCCAATATTGTGACATCTGCTTGACATTGGTTTATTAGGTTTGTTCTTCCTTTTGTTATCAGCAAATTTCTTTGCCTCCACATATCTTGAGCCAGACCTATTTCCTGTCTTGTGGTGTGACTTCTTCTTTGACTTGCCAGGTCTGTTCTTCTTCTTGTCACCAGCAGGTTTCTTTGTCATATCCCAGACCATGCTTATTTCCTGCATGCTATCCAAGCTGCAGGATTTCTTCCAACTTATCAGTACCAGATGTCAACATTTTGATAGACTTAGACATCTGATCAAGTTTGGAGTTCAACATCATAATTTCATTGTTGAGGTGACTTATAGTAGCAGTGTTTTCCTTCTTCTCAGCCACCAACTTTACATTCTCAGCTTCCAACTTATCAATCAGCTTTTTCTGTTTCTCATTTTGCTGACATACTCACCACTTTTACACATGCCTTCTTGTAGGTTTCACCAACTCCTCAAATGTCACTTCCTCATCACTAGAATCCATATCGAATTGCACACCCGAGAGAGCAAGGACAAGTTTGGTCTTCTTCCTCGATTCACTTCCGAGTCACCATCGCACCAAGTGACAACCATTCCTTTCTTTTGCTTCTTTAGAAAGGTAGGGCATTCAACTCTAATATGTCCATATCCTTCACAACCATGACACTGGATTCCTCTGCTTTGACTTCCTTTTTCTTCTGACTTAGATCTTGTGCTAGGGTCATAAGATCTGCTAATGTCAGATGGAATGTTTTTGACATTGGACCTTGACTTTGGATCAATTCTCTTGATGAGTTTGTTGAACTGCCTTCCAAGCATAGCTATAGCTTCAGATATCTTCTCTTCATCATTCTCCTTGCATCCCTCTTCAGTATTGGATACAAGCGCTATGCTCTTGTTCTTCCTGTCAACAGTTTCATTGATCCCCATCTCAAAAGTCTGGAGAGATCCAACAAGTTCTTCCACCTTCAAGGTGTTGATGTCCTGAGCTTCTATAGCAGTCACTTTCATTGCAAACCTTTTAGGCAATGATCTGAGAATCTTTCTCACCAGCTTTTCTTCTGACATCTTTTCTCCTAGTGCTCCTGAGGTGTTGGCAATCTCCAAGATATTCATGTGAAACTCATGAATGGTCTCATCTTCCTTCATCTTCAAATTCTCAAATTTGTAGTGAGCATCCAAGTCTTGACATCTTCACCTTGGATGTCCCCTCATGAGTAGTTTTGAGACTGTCCCAAACATCCTTGGCAAGCTCACATTGATGTAATAGTCTGAAGATATTTCTGTCAATTCCATTGAATAAAGCATTCAATGCTTTAGAGTTCCCCAGTGCTAGCTCCTCTTCTTCTTTGCTCCATTCTTCCTCAGGCTTCAAGACAGAAGTCCCATCTTTTTCAAGCTTGGTGGGATGTTTCTATCCTTTGTCAGCAGCTCTCCAAGCTTTAATATCCAGTGACCTTAAAAAAGCAACCATACGAGGTTTCCAATAATCATAATTAGATCCATCCAGTATGGGTGGTCTACCTCCAAATCCTCCTTCCTTATCCATAACGCCAGAAACTATTATCCCAAGATCTCACCAAATAACAGTGTGGTGCCCGCTCGATGCCAATTGAAATTTCGGCAGCAGATACGTGATGTCACAAAGAATGTTATGACAAGATTCGACACTGCTAACAATTCACACAAGAATTTAAACAAAGAAAGAACACAATAGATTGTTCACCCAGTTCAATGTATAACAACACCTACATCTGGGGGCTACCAAGCCAGGGAGGAAATTCACTATTAGTAGAATTAATTTAGGAATAAACCAACCAGTTTATCTCCTTCACTTAAAACCTACGCAATGCAACTTCAATCTAAGTCCTACTTAGACCGAGTTCCTACTACTCCCCTCAATCACGCAGTGATTTCAACCTATTGATTAATTGAATTGTGAAGACACACTTCAATAAACTATCTTGATTTTGCTTCAAAGCTTTAATCAAGAGACAAAACACTCGTGCTTCAAAGCTTTGAGTGATAAACAACCCTTACAACCAAATCCTAGTCCAAAGCACTTATCAATTGATAATTACTTGGCTCACAAGAGTAACTAGAATTACACAAAATACAAACTGCTAAATCTTCAATACACCAGTATGCAAAGACAGAGTAAGGGTTCTATTCCTATTATAGAAGCAGTCCTGAAACTTCAGTTTTGGGCTTCCATAATAATAGCTAGGGTTCACTTAATTAATCCTAAAAACTTGGTCTTTTCAACAACCAATTTAGGTTTAACTAAGATTAACCTAACATCCACGTGAGCATGCAATCTAATAACAGAAAGACATAATAAAGCAGCTCAACAAACTTCCTGAAAAATCTCAGGAAAAATAGATTCAGTAATGTATCGTCACACTGATGTCATGACATCTCGTTATGACATCAATCAAACTCAGAATTTCCAAGACAAGATTTGCTTCCGTGATCTCGAAGTACTTAAACATCCTTGTCAAGTAGGATTTATCTTCAATCTCTGAATGTCATGACATTTATCAAGACATTGCTGTAGTCTAGTTTTACCAAAAATGAATGCCAACTTAAACACTAACATAATGTATTTTAATTTTGATGAAATCTCACCTTACTTTGATGATTTCAAATTGAAGTCTTAGCCGCTTAGAGCTGGTGAGGATGGCTTTTGAGCTATGTGTTTAGTTATCCGCGTGTCATTGTCATGCTCGTAGTTGTAACACTAGGAAAGGTTTGTCATGAAGTTACATTTTAAAACTCGTTGTTTCTTTTGGTCAATTTTGGGAATAATTATTGATTGAATTTTATTTCGCTTTGATGGTATTTCGCTGTAGAACGTGTATACTAGTTTTGATAATTTTAATGAAGTTCTTCAGTGAAGCATGACATTGTATGAGATTTTCTACTTAATTGAATTGTAATTCCCTTGTTTTACATGTTATCTTTGATTTTATTATTAATATTCACGGGGTATTTTAGAAGGGTGTTACAATAGTGGTATCAGAGCATACTCGGTCGGACAAAGGTCTTAGTGTTGTTATTCCCTTTTGTATGCAACTAGTGCAAGGTAACACTATCGATACTTGTGTTCTAATGAGATTGTTTTGTAATTTTACAGAACAATGGCCGAAAGAGTTAATGGAAGAGACGATGCTGCTATTGCTGAGGCTTTGGGAATGCTTGCTGGTGTGCTTGGAGGAAATCATCTAGGAGCTGGTATTGGTGCTAACAAACAATTGGGGAATTTTCAAAGGAACAATCCTCTATTGTTCAAAGTCACGCATGATCCCAAAGGTGCTCAGAGATGGTTGAAAGAGATTGAAAGGATCTTTCGAGTGATTGATTATGCTGAAGAGCTGAAGGTGAGGTATGGTACCCATATGCTGGCAGAGGAAGCTGATGACTGGTGGGTTGCTACTAGGACAGAGATGGAGCAAGATGGTGTTGCACTGACTTGGGCTATGTTCAGGAGAGCTTTTCTGAGGAGGTATTTTCCTGAAGACATTCGGGGAAAGAAAGAGATCGAATTCCTAGAGCTCAAGCAAGGCAACAAGACTGTGAGTGAGTATGCTTCCAAATTCACTGAGTTGGCTAAGTACTATGCTCACTACAACAATGATGCAGATGGATAATTTTCTAAACGTATCAAGTTTGAGAATGGTCTCCTTGATGAGATTAAGCAGGGTATCAGGTATTAGCGTATTCACAGGTTTTTTGATTTGGTGGATTGCATTAGATTCGAGACCTTACTAGTACTGAACGATTCTCGTGGGTATGTTGATCAGAAAGGAAAGCAACAGATGGATCGTGGAAAATCTTATGACAGGAATAATCAGAGATCCGGTGGTTGGAAGAAGTCTAGTGGGGGAGATTCTAATGCACCTATTAAGTGCTATAGGTGTGGTGAAATGGGACATAGAGCTCATGAATGCAAGAATGACGCAAAGAAGTGTTACAATTGTGGGAAACCTGGTCATGTAACTAATGATTGCAGAGCAAGGAAGGTAGTTTGTTACAACTGTGGTGAGGAGGGTCATACTCGTCCGTAGTGTACTAAACCCAAGAAGGAGCAGTCTGGTGGTAAAGTGTTCGCTTTGTCTGGATCAGAGACTAAGCCAGATGATCGGTTGATTAAAGGTACATGTTTTATTAATGGCATACCTTTAATTGAGATTATTGATACTGGAGCGACTCATTCTTTTATTGCTTTGGATTATGCTAAAAGATTGAAGTTGGATATCTCTAATATGGATGGAAGTATGGTAATTGACAAGTTCAATGACAACAACATTGATTTTTCATAGAGGTTTCCATATGGATTTATGAACTGTTAGAACAACTTGATATTCTTGGAATGAACTTGGAGTTCAATATCAATCCTGCTCGAGAAGACGGTTAGTTTTCCTGAAGTTGTCAATGTTGAAGATGTGACTATGTCAGTTAAGCAGATGAATTTAGTAGTTAATGATGGTGAGGTGGTGTTTATGTTGTATTTTTTTACGGAAGCGAAAGGAAAGGCTAAGAATAGTGAATTACCTGTTGTGAATGAATTTCCAAAAGTATTTCCGGAAGATGTTAATGAATTGCCACTTGAGAGGGAAGTGGAATTTGCTATAGATTTGATTCCTAGAACTAGTCCGGTGTCGATGGCACCTTATTGCATGCCAGCATCTGAATTATGTGAATTGAAGAAGCAGTTAGAAGAGTTACTTGAGAAGAAGTTCATTCGTCCGAGTGTTTCTCCGTGGTGTGCTCATGTGTTGTTGGTTAAGAAGAAAGAGGGTTCGATGAGACTGTGTGTTGATTACAGACAGTTGAACAAAGTTACAATCAAGAATCAGTATCCATTGCCGAGAATTGATGATTTGATGGATCAACTTGTTGGAGCTTGTGTGTTCAAGAAATTGATTTGAGGTCCGATATCATTAGATTCATGTGAAGATGGAAGATATTTAGAAAACTGCATTTAGAACGAGGTATGGTAATTATGAGTATTTTGCTATGCCGTTTGGAGTTACTAATGCACCTGGTGTTTTCATGGAGTATATGAACAGGATATTTCATCCGTATCTTGATAAGTTCGTGGTAGTTTTTATTGATGACATTCTGATCTATTTGAAGAATGATGAAGAGCATGCAAAATATCTTAGGATTGTGTTGGAATTGTTGAAAGAAAAGAAGCTTTATGCGAAGTTGTCCAAGTGTGAATTCTGGTTGAGTGAAGTAAGCTTTCTTGGTCATGTGATTTCCAAGAATGGCAATATTGTTGATCCTACGAAGGTAGAAGCGGTATCTCAGTGGGAAGCGCCGAAGAATGCTTCTAAAATCCGTAGTTTTCTTGGTCTTGTAGGTTACTACAGAAAGTTCATTGAAGGATTTTCGAAGTTGGCCTTGCCGTTGACTAAGTTGAAAAGAAAGCGTCAAATGTTTGTTTGGGATTCTGAGTGTGAGAAAGGTTTCCAAGAGTTGAAGAAGAGATTGACTAGTGCTCTGATTTTGATCTTGTCGAATCCGGCGGAATCTTTTGTTGTGTACTGTGATGCTTCATTGATGGGTTTAGGTGGTGTTTTGATGCAGGATAAGCAGGTAGTGGCTTATGCTTAGAGACAGTTGAAGATTCATGAAAGGAATTATCCGACTCATGATTTGGAGTTGGCAGCTGTAGTGTTTGTTTTGAAATTGTGGAGGCATTATTTGTGTGGATCTCGATTCGAGGTATTCAGCGATCATAAGGTCTGAAGTATCTCTTCGATCAGAAAGATCTAAACATGAGGCAGAGAAGGTGGTTAGAATTCTTGAAAGATTATGATTTTGGTTTGAATTACCATCTTGGTAAGGCAAACGTTATTGCAGATGCCTTGAGTAGGAAGTCGTTGCATATGTCTATGTTGATGGTGCGTGAATTGGAGTTAGTTGAGCAATTCAAAGATTTGAGTTTGGTATGTGAGACTACTCGATAGTGTTAAATTGGGTATGTTGAAGTTGACTAGTTGTATTCGGAGGAGATTCAATTGGGCGTAAATCGACATCGGTTTAGTCGATAAATTGACATTGATCAACCAAAGTCAAGGAGGTGAATTCGAATTGATGAGAATGGTTTGGTGGTGGGTGTGTGTAACGCTTTAATTAATATTATATTATATTAATATTTTCAATTACCGATCGATATTTATTCGCGACGAGAATATTTGTGTTAATTAATATATCTATTAATTTATCTCGGACGCTTTGTTCGGTCCGAGTTTTATTTCGCTCGTTCGGTAAAACATTATTCGATCCAATATTTAATTCCCGAATTATTTTAATTAATTGAGTTAATAATATTGTTATATATTATTAGTAAGTTAATTTATAAGAATTGGAGAGGGTGTGAGGAGCAATTTCCTAGGATTGGGTTTACACCTTAATCGACTATTAGGAAAACAACTTATAAAAGCTATTTTCCTCCTTTTCTTTCCATTGTGAATGTAAAAGCCAAATAGAAACTTGGAAGCTAGTAAGAAACATAAGTTATAAAACCACATTTCCTCATTTTCTTCCCATTTGGAAAACAAGCCAAACTTGGTCTTAGAGAGAAAAGAGAGGGTTTTGGAGAAGAAGAAGAAGAGCAAGAGAGCAAGAGAGGAAGCTTGAGGTTGAGTTGTGGAATCATCTGGATCATCCAATATCTAGAGGTAAGGGTTTGATTTTCTATCTCATATGATTAGGTTTTGATAGTTGTATTTTGAATTTGGGGAAAAATTGATAATGGGGTTATAGGGTTTTGGTTGATTGTTGATTGAAATAGATTAGAAGAGTTGGAATAGGAGTATGGATTATGGGTTTTGATGATCATTAGAACGAATCAAATCGTTAGGAATCTCGAATAGGAATGGAAAAGTGAAGTTTCCATTAGTGTCCTTCAACATGGGCCGTGTTGATTAACACGGGTGCCCATGTTGGTCTTCTAAATCAAGGGTTCGTGTCAGGTTCATCAACACGGGTCATGTTGATTAACACGGGTGCCCGTGTTGATTCACTGACTTTGGTTTTTTTTTGCATTTTCTAGTGGCTTTTCAACATGGGCCACGTTGATTCACACGGGGCCCCGTGTTGATGTATCTGTCGCCTCCCATATTCTGATTTTTGCACTTCTTTTGCCCCGATTTTCCGATTCCGATAAATTCGACGACGGAGCAAGTTGCTCTGAATTCAACGAAAACGCTGACGTTAGCTAGACGGTAGAACGAGTGGTGAGGCTTAATTACGGTTTAATTGAATCGAATTTCGCTTTAGTGGATTTAGGACACGATGGACAATCCGATCATGACGCTGACGATTATGATTAATGCCGTTATTAGGAATGGATTTCGCGACGATTATAGGGTTTGACTATTTTCCGTATTCGAATTTAGTGAATGAATCGAGAATGATGTGGTGTGATTAAACATAATGTTACGACGACATATTACTTAATGAATACTTGATGATATGCGATGCAATGATATATGTCTTTGTACATGATGATTATATTGATGTTGTTAATAAATGCTTCCGATTTATGAATGCATGATTTTTTATGGCAATAAATTGTTTGGTGATGTTTTGCATAATGCAAATATGATGCGATGATGTATTTATCTTGATGTGGATAAATTATGGCGATGTGGGCTTTATGCCAATTTTGATGAGCGATGATGGTGTTTTTGTTGTGTTGTTTTATTGTCGAGTCACATTAATTGCATTGGCGACGATGGGTTTTATGCCAAGCGACGATGGACTTTTATGCTGCGAAGAGGCTTTTATGCCAAGTGTTCCTATTTATGGACAAAGCGACGGGTACCACATGCATAACATAGTCGTGTCTCATGGAGTCGGTTATGTTTATGTTTGAGTTGTTTGGCGTGGATTGTTAATTGATTGATGATGTTGAATTGCGATGATACATGATGCTTTGTTTGGTGATGATCTTTATGATGAACATGAAATGAATATGATTTGGTAATTCCATGATAACTATGCGATGAATATAAATGATGATTTTTGCGATGATTTAACTTGATGAAATGCTTAATGCAAATATGATGTGATGATGTTTGTGACGATGGGCTTTATGCCAAAAGCTTATGATGGGCTTTAGCCAATTTGTGATGATTTTAGTTATGTTTTATGTATTAGCATTGTTTGATGTTGTTGTTTGTTGTGTTGTTTATGATTACCGTGTTGATTTTGGAAGTATTAACTTGTGACGATTTCGTGGTGAGGAATGTTATGTGTTGTTGTGACGGTGTATGTCATTAAGGTTATAGAGATAAAGTGTAGATTATACACATTAGTATGAAGATTAAAGTAAGTAAGTTTTAATTAGGTGTTGGAATTACACTTATTAATCTATACCCTTTATAATTCAAACTATATATATATATATATATATACTTTATCATGCCTTTAATTATATGTTTTGGAGTATCTCACCCTTTATTTGTTTTGTCTACCTTTAAATTGGTAACGCAGTTATGGAGACGGAGATTATAGTGCTATTAGTTGAGTCGGTGTCGCTCGACACGTAGCACTCGGGGAATAATTATATTGTCTTGTTGTTGTTCTTTATTATTATTCCTTTTGTGAATAAGAATCATAATTTATGAAAATATAATTTTGATGAGGGAGTTTAATAAGGAAGATGTTTGATTATTAAGAATCAATTATGATTTCGATGATGCTATGTATCCTAGATTTATACTTTAAAGCAAACTATTTAAAGTGATTTGGTTTGATGATGTGACCAAGATTTAATTTATGAAATTTTAAATTACTCCGATTTTGCATATAAAACCTTGGGTAAATTTGGGGTGTTACATTAGTGGTATCGAAAGCAGTCGGTCTGTCGGCCGTGTTATTTATGTGTTTAAACCTCATATATGCTATGTGTGTAAAACACTGCGGTACTTATTTGTTTCAAATTGTTTGTCTGCAGAGATGAGTTTGAAACAAGTGGGGAGAAGTTTTACTTTTGGTGGTGCTTGTGGCTTAGGTTGGAGCCTCAAGCGTTGTTACGCTTTGGTAACTTATAGTGTAAGTTTGAAGACGCTATTGTAGTTTGGTAGAGATGGTTTATGTCACCATCATGATTGTCGACTGTCTATTGACAAATTGAGGGACTGATCATCCTTAATCTCTTGTTAGTAGTCGGGAATTGTGTTGGTTGGGATAGACTTGTCTTGCCAACTTAATAGTGTATGAAGCAGATGTGTTGGCACAAGGTGGTGCATGGTTACTTGAGTTGTAGGCGAATTTGGATTTCGATGAGAAACAAGATTTTTGCAAGCGAGCTTCTTGTTGTGATTTTTTCGAAGCATATTGTGAAGATGTGAGTGAATTACCGCAGTAGTGCGAAGTGAAGTTTTGATGGATTTAGTTTCTGGAACTAGTTGTGATTCGAAGTACCCTTAAGGGATGTTTGTTTTTGAGTTAGAGTTGAAGAGTCAACTTGAGGATTGGTTTTAGTAGAGTTTGTTTGTTTGTTTATTTGAGTGGATCGCTGTGGAGTGCGTCGGTTGCGTTGTTCAAGAAGAACGAAGGTCGCTTAAGCTGATATGTCATTTTCAGACAAAGGAACGAAGTGGATGTTGAGGGCAAGTGTCTACTTCCGAGGATTGATGTTTGGATGAATAAGTCATTTGGAACTTTTGTGTTTAGTGGGATCGATGTGAAGTCTGGCTATCTACGGGTTAGTGTGAGAGATGAAGATGTTTAGACAATGCTTTTCAAGATAGTGTATGGTCCTTGAGAGTGTTTGTTGATGTCATTGGTGTGACTAATGCGCCTGTACGATTTTAGAATGTTCGGACAAGACTTCATGAGTAATAAAGGGTTATTTCGTGTTGATAGATATTATTTGGTTCACACCAAGTTAAGGAATTGTGGCAAGCATCCGAGCGCTATGCTATCGTAGTGAAGTTAGATCGGTATGTCGAGTATTCTAAAGAAAGAGTTTTGAACTGTTGACGAGCTGCCCTTAAGTGAGCGGCTTGACGGTGGTATTTTGGACAGCTCCGCAAAGATTTATTTTATATCTTGTAGAAGTTCTCTTGTTGTGGTTGATTAACTTCGTGAGTTTGATGGAAAATCTTTTTATAAGTTGGTATTGATCGTGAGTACTTTGACCCGAGATGGTTGAGTCACTATTTGGACTTCGCATTGGGAAGCGAATTTGTTTGAGCCGGTGAAAAGTTTAGCGAATGCTTCGATTTTGGTCTTGTTTTGTACTACGTAACCTGTGCAGCGTATTGTGATATTTCATTTGACTTAAGATGTATTTCAACGTAGAGTTGGAAAGTGTATTGCTACCTTGAACGATTTGATTTCCATAGGAAAGATGGTCGGACACGTGAGTTAAAGTTTGATGCGGTTGTGCTCATTAAAATCTTATAGGTGCAGATGTTAACGACGAGAAGATTGGAATTGTTAAAGGCAATTCAAGTTTGAGTACGATCCATAAAGAGACTTCGTCTAGTGCTAAGTTTAGTATGTTGATATTGCGGTTAACCCAAGATTATCTGATTTGGGATTTGTTATTTTGAAGAATGTCGCATGTTTGTTTTGAGACACTTGTTGAAATTAAGTCCAGAAGGTTATCAAGGATTTGTTCACTACTAACATATGGATTTCGTTGGATACTAATGGTCGCGGTGGATTATTAGCTTACGACTAAGATAAGTCTTGACGGTAAGGAATTTTGTGAGGGTTTGGTAGCCACGGGTACCTTAGGATGATTGATGTGTTATAAAACAAAGTGTTCTATTTGGGATTGAAGTCGATCGCGACGGTGTTCTTGTTGGGTTCCATAGAAATTTATGTTATGGTTCTAAGTCTAACCTGTTTTGTAATTCCAGTAGTATGAGACGACGTTGATGGGTAGAGTTCTTGAGAGGGTGTTTTGGTTTGAATTACCACTTGGGACGATGGAAAGTTATGAAAGGTGTTTCGAATAAGAAGCCTGTGTATTGATTGTTGCGACGGTGCGAGGATGGCGATTACTTAATACAAATTTTGGGAATTGAATCGGATGAGGAAGACTTCGTGAAGTCAAGCGATACGTCGAAGTTTCACAAGTGTATATTTGGACAATATCTGAAAAGGTCAATCTATGTCGTGTATTTTAGAGAATCAATGGACGATGATCAATCGAGAATGAAAGAGTAATTTTTTGAGTTGATAAGACTGATGTTACGAGGTGTCCTGATGGGTGTACGCTGTGAACATATCCATTCTGAGTAATTGTGAAGTTGATGAGTAACCAAGTTGTTTTACGGTTGGCATCTTATGCATAAAAGTGGCGCAACATGGTTTAGATATCGAGCAATGAGTTTTAGCGAGTATGCGAGATTGTCGGATTTGGACTAGTGAGTTATAGTCGCAAGTCGTCTGTGTACGCCTTAGAATGTGTGGTGTGTCGCAGTTCGGTTATGTTTGAGTATCTTGTTGTTGTTCGAGGGTTGTACGTTGGTATTCTACAAGGACGATGTAATCTTGTGATTTTCTGGATTGAAAGCGATAGATGCTTGTAATTCTTGAGTTCGTACTTATGCGTGATTGAAGGCATCTTTTTCGTGGTTGCGTAGCATGCGTGGTGTTATCCTATTCTAATTGTTTCAGTTTTGGTTTGTATAACCATTTTGTTGTTTTCGTTTTAGCGATGGTGTCGGTGTTGTGTCGTAGGACTTTATGTTCTTATCTTTGTTGACTCATTTCCGAGGTGTCGGTTCGAGTGTGTGACTAATTCCATGATTGAGATGTTAGGATGGTATCGATCTTGTTTGTTTAGCTCTCGAGTGATCCGGTGTCTCGACTTGTTTGGTTATTGAGTATTATTTGGTTTTTGAGTGCATTATATGGGCTTTGCATCTCGACACGGTTGTTCTTGTTTGGACGTTGTGGTTAGGGAGATACCCTTGTGTTTAGTGTATTTTTGTATGTTGTTTAATTGACGCGAGGATTGAGTGGACGAATGCATAGGCATGTCCCGATTTGTTCGTTTTGGTCAAAATTTTGAGGACGAAAAGTTTATAAGTGGGAGAGAGTTGTAACACCCTATTTTAATTAATATTATATTATATTAATATTTTCGAATTACCGATCGATATTTATTCTGCGACGAGAATATTTGTGTTAATTAATATATCTATTAATTTATCTGGCGACGTTTTGTTCGGTCCGAGTTTTATTCCGCTCGTTCGTAAAACATTATTCGATCCAATATTTAATTCCCCAGAATTATTTTAATTAATTGAGTTAATAATATTGTTAGATATTATTAGTAAGTTAATTTATAAGAATTGGAGAGGGGTGTAAGGAGCAATTTCCTAGGATTGGGTTTACACCCTTAATCTTACTATTAGGAAAACAACTTATAAAAGCTATTTTCCTCCCTTTTCTTTCCATTGTGAACACAAAAAGCCAAAAAGAAACTTGGAAGCTAGTAAGAAACATAAGTTATAAAAACCACATTTCCTCATTTTCTTCCCATTTGGAAAGCAAGCCAAACTTGGTCTTAGAGAGAAAAAGAGAGGGTTTTGGAAAGAAGAAGAAGAAGAGCAAGAGAGCAAGAGAGGAAGCTTGAGGTTGGAGTTGTGGAATCATCTTGGATCATCCAATCTCTAGAGGTAAGGGGTTTGATTTCTCTATCTCATATGATTAGGTTTTGATAGTTGTATTTTGAATTTGGGGAAAAATTGATAATGGGGTTATAGGGTTTTGGTTGATTGTTGATTGAAATAGATTAGAAGAGTTGGAATAGGAGTATGGATTATGGGTTTTGATGATCATTAGAACGAATCGAATCTTTAGGAATCTCGAATGGGAATGGAAAAAGTTAAGTTTCCACACAGGTCCATCATCACGGGCGTGTTGATTAACACGGTGCCCATGTTGGTCTTCTAAATCAAGGGTTCAGGTCGTCCATCAACACGCCATGTTGATTAACACGGTGCCCGTGTTGATTCATTGACTTTGGGGTTTTTTGCATTTTCTAGTGGTTTTCAACACGGGCCGTGTTGATTCACATGGGGCCCCGTGTTGATGTATCCGCACCTACCATATTCGATTTTTGCACTTTTTGCCCCGATTTTCCGATTCCGAATTCGACGAGCAAGTTGTTCGAATTCAACTAAAATTGACGTGCTAGCTAAGTTAAAGGTGTAGAACGTAGTGGTGAGGTTAGTTTTAGAAATTATGAGTTTTTTGGAACGACCAAATAGGCTTAATTACGGTTTAATTGAATCGGATTTCGCTTTAGTGGATTTAGGACACGATGGACAATCCGATTGACTTTGACGATTATGATTAATGCCGGTTATTAGGAATGGCTTTCGCGATTATTATAGGGTTTGACTATTTTTTCGTATTCGAATTTAGTGAATGAATCGATAATGATGTGGTGTGATTAAACATAATGTTATTTACGACATATTACTTAATGAATACTTCATGATATGCAATGCAATGATATATGTCTTTGTACATGATGATTATATTGATGTTGTTAATAAATGCTTCCGATTTATGAATGCATGATTTTGATGGCGATAAATTATTTGGTGATGTTTTGCATAATGCAAATATGATGCGATGATGTATTTATCTTGATGTGGATAAATTACGTGATGTGGGCTTTATGCCAATTTTGATGAGCGATGATGGTGTTTTTGTAGTGTTGTTTTATTGTCGAGTCACATACATTGCATTGGCGACGATGGACTTTTATGCCAATTATGGGCTTTTATGCTTACGAGGCTTTTATGCCAAGTGTTCTTATTTATGGACAAAGTGACGGGTACCACATGCATAACATAGTCGTGTCTCATGGAGTCGATTATGTTTATGTTTGAGTTGTTTGGCTGGGTGTTTAATTGATTGATGATGTTGAATTACGATGATATATGATGCTTTGTTTGGTGATGATCTTTATGATGAACATGAAATGAATATGATTTGGTAATTCCATGATAACTATGCGATGAATATAAATGATGAGTTTTGCGACGATTTAACTTGATGAAATGCTTAATGCAAATATGATGTGATGATGTTTGTGACGATGGGCTTTATGCCAAAAGCGACGATGGGCTTTAGCCAATTTGTGATGATTTTAGTTATGTTTCTTATGTATTAGCATTGTTTGATGTTGTTGTTTGTTGTGTTGTTTATGATTACCGTGTTCATTTTGGAAGTATTAACTTGTGACGATTTCGTGGTGAGGAATGTTATGTGTTATTGTGACGGTTTATGTCAATAAGGTTATGGAGATAAAGTGTAGATTATACACATTAGTATGAAGATTAAAGTAAGTAAGTTTTAATTAGGTGTTGGAATTACACTTATTAATCTATACCCTTTATAATTCCGAAACTATATATATATATATACTTTATCATGCCTTTAATTATATGTTTTGGAGTATCTCACCCTTTACTTGTTTCGTCGTTACCTTTATATTGTTAATGTGCAGGTTATGAAGACGGAGATTATAGCTGCTATTAGTTGAGTCGGTGGTGTCGCTCTGATACGTAGCACTCGGGGGGGGGATACTTATATTGTCTTGTTGTTGTTCTTTTATTATTATTCCTTTTGTGAATAAGAATCATAATTTATAAAAATATAATTTTGATGAGGGAGTTTAATAAAGAAGATGTTTGATTATTAAGAATCAATTATGATTTCCGATGATGCTATGTATCAGAGATTTATACTTTAAAGCAAACTATTTAAAGTGATTTGGTTTGATGATGTGACGCCTCAGTATTTAATTTATGAAATTTTAAATTACTCTGATTTTTGCATATAAAACCTTGGGTAAATTTGGGGTGTTACAGTGTGTGTTCCGGATATTGCAGAGATTAGGAAGAGTATTTTGGAAGAAGGACATCGTAGTGGATTGAGTATTCATCCTGGTGCTACTAAGATGTATCATGACTTGAAAAAGTGGTTTTGGTGGCCTGGAATGAAGAAGGAAATTGCTGAGTTTGTTTATGCTTGTTTGATTTGTTAGAAGTCAAAGATTAAACATCAAAACCGCCGGATTGATGGAACCGTTGTTTGTCCGGAGTGGAAATGGGATGGCATTTCTATGGATTTCGTGGTCCGTCCACGAGGACAAGTGAAAAACTTTGATTATATCCGGTTATTATCGATCGGTTGACAAAGTCTCATTTTATTCCTTCTAGTATTGTGTCGGATAAAGATTCGAGGTTTACGCCAAAGTTCGACAGGTTGCAAGAAGCTTTGGGTATTAAGTTGCGTTAAGTTCTACTTATCATCCGCATGCATGGTCAAGAAGAGAACGATCACCGTTAGAGGATTTGTTGCGAGCTTGTGTGTTGGAAAAAGGTGGAGCTTGGGATAGTTACTTACCTTTGATTGAGTTTACCTACAACAATAGTTTTCATTCGAGTATTGGTGTAATACGGTGAACTGACTTTGAAATTGTTGTATCGCAAATGTGCGGATAGCAAGAGTCGCCACCGACTTTTCTTTTATCCAATTAAGGGAAGGTGAAAAGAACAGAAAAAGACCTTCGTTAGATTCTGAGTAAGGGAGAAGGTTATGAAAAGGAAAGGTATTAGCACCCCTTTCCATCCGTAGTTATCTACGGGCTCTTAGTTGCTCTTAGATCATTTTTTAAAAAAAGTGCTTTCTGTGTGTTTGACAAAAATGTTTTGAAAAGGCATTTCGCTTTGACTTTGTAATGATTCATGTAGGAATGTATACAAAGTGTTCGGAAATGTTTCGTTTTGAAAAGAGTTTGAACTTTGACAAAAGTGTGAGGTGTGAAAATTATTTTGATAGAGCAAGCAACTAAAAGTCTTATTACCTACTCAAAATTGGTTGTTTCGTGTTGTTTTACGTTCCTTTAGAATAGTGCTATCCATATCATTAGTTGATAGGTAGCCCTATTCGTTGGATGTAAAAGGGACATTCAAAGGGACATCAGATGGTCATAGAAAGCAACTTGTAGGAAGTATCCTAGCACATTCTAAGGGACTATCATCATTTTTCGTAGGCAACAATCGAGGGTCAAGATCATGTATCATAGGCAACATCGTGGGTCTATGATCTTTGTATCGAAGGGACTATGATGATTTGTTTTGAAGGCAACGGTGCTAGGATACCTCTACGTTCGAGGGACTTGACCATTTGTACTTGTAAAGGCAACGAGAGAGAACTACCCTAAGGGTGCATGTGAAAAGAGTGTGTCAATTCGTATGTTATCCGGAATTAGAAGTGATCTACGCTCGCTTTTATCTTGCCATACACGCCTAATTACTAGAAGTTTATAGGGTGCGGAAAGTAAATTTCGGAAAGTAAAGTCCTACGCTATTACATGGCTTTGGGGCAGTTACATAATAAGAGTGCGGAAAATAAAAGTCCTAATTAAACTATTACATCCCATAGGCAATTACATAATTGAAAAAGAAAAGCATGAAAAAACGTCCGAAACGGTATAACTTGTGAATAGATACAAAATCGGAAAACGGAAGAAAATTGCATAAGAGGAAAATGTTAGTAAAAATAAGTATTTTTGAATGAGAAAAAGGTTTTGTGTTAGTAATGGCATTAATATGATAAAAAAATTTTGGTAATTTTTGGAGTTGATTTGATAATTTAAAAACAATTAAAACTCATTTAAATGATTAATTAATAATTAAATTAAATATGCATGCAAAAATAATAATTTTTATATTAAAAATTAAACATTTTTGGTGTTTTTTAGATGCATGATAAAAATATTTGAAGATAAATTAAATTAACATGAAAATATTAAAGAAAATAAGAAAAAGTATGATAGTTTCAAAATAGCAAAAAATATATTGGTCTTGTCGATTCGAACTGAGACCTCGGGCAACACGCCACGCCCATGCCAGAACCATCGGGCCAACGCGCACTTGGTGTCATTTAAATGACACGGAACCGTTTTAAACAAAACCGATTCCTGGGAAGCAAGAACACGCGCGAAGATCTTCATATTCCTCATTTGAATTTTTGAAAAGTTAGCGTCGGCTTCATTCGACGCTATGGCCCCTGCAACTTTCCAAAACTTCATACAAGCAATATAAATGAGTTATGAATACATGAATCGATTGCAAATAACATTCTAAACACGATGGTGGTGCTAGTTTTGTCCAATTTTTCCGTTTTAAGGAAACCCTAAATCGGTTCAGAAAACCCTAGCAATGGTATATTTCGATTTAGGCCATGAAAATGCAATTGAATTGTCCAAATAGCTTGCAAACCTTGTTCTAAACACAAAACAAACAACAAAACATGTTAAAAATGCATGATAAACAGAATTCGATTGTTGAAAAAGTATGAACAAACCAAAACTGGATTTCGCGATTCTTGATGTTTTTGAATGATGTAAAGGTCGGATCGACTCTAAAGACACCAAGGAACGGATAGAACACTCAAAATCGATTGAAACAAGCTAGAACCAAGGTTGCAAGTTGCTTGAAAGGCACGGTTTTTTAACTTAGGTTAGGGTTCCTCCAAGCAATTTTTCTCGTTTGTTCGTGTGATATGCATTGTACATTTATAGTGGATGGATTTTAATGATTGAAGAACAAATAATGATCAATCAATGAAAAATATTTGATTTTGTACAAAATCAAATCTTCCTTTCTTGATCAAATTTCAATCAAATTTTCAGAAAATCTATGCAAATTTCGAAATTTGCCACTGTGTGAGTTACTTGGATCTCAAGCATGAGAGAAAAATCAATTTTGCATTTAATTTTGATTTTATACCTTATTTTTTAATTTAATTTGTTTTTAAATGAATAAAATTCAAATTAAATAGAAAAATAAAGCTAACGTGGCATTGGGCTTGGATGTTCCAAATTGTCTAAGGAACAAGTTTGAATGAAGAAAAACTAGGCCCATTTGCAAAATTTTGGATTTTAACAAGTATCTCTCTTTGTGCACTTCTTCAAAAATACCCAACTTGTGCAATGTGTATTTTGCTCAATTTTCCACATTTTTGGGTGTTCTTGGACTTTTTGGAAAGCTATAAGTGTCCTCTAACCAACCTCTTTGGTTTCATCTCAATTGAGTTTCCATGCTCAATAATCTTCAAAACAAAAAGTTGACTTTTTGTTGACTTTGAAAAGGACCTATAATATTTTGATCCATACCTTCCAAATGAAGCATTTTTTGAACATTCTTATGAGACATGAAGTAGTAGAGAATTGAATTTCCTTCAAAATGAGAGGTGGTGGAAAAATTTCTAAGAAACTATGAAGAAGTTATGCTCAGTCAAAGTTCTGTTGACTTTTCACTGAAAAACCCTAATTTGGAAAGTTTGACTTTTGTACAAATCTTGAGTTTTCTTGATGAATCATGATCAAACCTTGATCAAATGATGAATGTGACTTCAAAATGAGGATGTTGACCAAAAATCAGGAAGTTTAACTGTATGTTGACCACAGTTGACTTTTTGTCTAATACAACTAATTTTTAACCATCTGAGCAATTGCTTGAGGAAATTTGACTTGTGAGGCTTGAAACTTGTCATGGAGATTCTTTGAAGCATGTGAGGAGGCATGATGATCATTGGAGATGTTAGAAGTCCATCTGAATCTGAGAATAGCCAAACCCTAGTTTGGGTTGATTGTCTAGGAGAGGGTTTGTCTGATCAACCTTTGAGGAATCCTTGAGTATGGATGTATGAAATGTTTTGAGGAGTAGGAGGGAAAATTTTGGGGTATGACAGCTGCCCCTGTTCAATTTTCTTGTACCGAAAGGTTAGATTGGCATACTTGCCTTTTGTGACTTGGAGGTAGAAGATGATTGAACACTCGAGTACACCTGAAAATTTGCACCGGTGATGCGGAATGGGCTTATAGATGCCATTTGAGAAGGTGGAGACTTTGTGGAGAAAGAGTCGTACGTTAGACTCGAGACGTCGTCCGAATAGGAGAATTGTCAGAGATGGGCTTAAGATGCCATCCGAAAGATCGATGCCGAGAGTGAGCCGACGCTAGGCTCGTAAACGCTTCGAAGTGAAAGGAGCATGGAGACGGGCTTAAGATGCCATCCCAGGAGTCGACGTTAGACTCCGTTTGTCTTTGAATGAAGTTATTGGTTTGTATTGGTTTTTTAACCAAATATGCAGCATTCTGAAAGTGGAGAGTTGTTGACAAGTAGTCGGAGATGGGCTTAAGATGCCATCCAAGGCAACTAAGTTGTACGCTAGACTCGAGTTGCTGCTGATAAGAGAGAGTCAGAATACATCTTCGTGCTGGTTATTCTGAGGGGATAGTAGTTGGCAGATGGTGAACAGTTTCCCTGTTGTGCTTCGGGTTCTGATCCAATGCCTGTTATTGGAGGATAACTTGCGATCCTTCAGATAGTTTTCCCGTCTGGTTTCGGGTATTAATCCTGGATCTGTTGTCGGAGGACAACTAGGGCGGTCGCTCGATAGTTTTCCCGTCTGGCCGCATTAATCTCGACCAGCTTGTCGGAGGACAACTAGGGCGGTCGCTCGATAGTTTTCCGCTGGTTGCATTAATCCCGGACTCGCTGCTTCAAAAGTGATTTTCACCTGCTTTGGGAAAAACAAAAGAAGCTTTGGTAGAATATTGTTAGTCTTAGGCAAGTTATGATGCATGGCAATGTGTATGAATGACATATGCACAAATTATGACTTATTATGATTAATGTATGAATGATGCATGTTGTGGTATTTCAAAACATATCCATCTTGAAGAAGATGCGGATGTTCTGCTTGGAGATTTCTGTCTTCTATTTGGGGATGGAGCGGATTGGAAACCCAGAGAAGAAAGATGACCTTGATTCCTCCGATGCACTATCTGACCAATTCTTGAGCCTAGATATTGTTGAGGATAGTAGAGATCGAAAAATGCGCCGCTGTGGATCTTGTGCATAGACCCTGTTGGGGAGAATCTAGGAGGTACTTCATCGGGATTCTCGCAGATAAACTCACCAAGAGTATTTGATAGTTGCCGAGACCGGTTAGAAGGATCCGGAGTCCGTCGAAATCTCCGGGCCGGGGAATAAAAGATGTAGGTTTCCTCCGATGCACTATCTCGACCAAGTTTCAAGTCCGATATCGCGCGCAGGGAGGTGATGATTGCTAAGAGATATTTTGTCAGATACCGCTGGTCATGAATCGCTATCGCTTGGAAATCATTGTAATCGTGTTAATTGACTAGAATCACGTCGGACCGACGCGATGAAACTCGGAATGTTGGAACTAATAAAAAGGAAAAAGGTACTGCAGGGAACGATGGGTGACTTTCATCGCCATCTCAATTCTCGGAGCTCAGTAGTAATTACTCCGTATGTTTACTTTTCGATGTTTGTAAGTATATTCTTATTGTCAAATACATATAATCATTCAAAACAAACGTTGGACTTTATGCAAGTAACAATAGCAAAAATTGTAAAGAGAAAGAACTCAGATTATTTGAAATGTGGGTGGCCAAGTAGTTTATACACAAGAAAAGTAAAAGCTATAAGGAACAATCTCGTTAAGTTCCAACTATGCTAGTACTCATATATTTCAACCATCTCATCTCCTTTCCTGTCAAGAGAAAGTGAGGAATTGATTTTCGCCATTTGAATGCCGATAGTAGTCTAGAAGTAGGTAATCCGAAGAGACATAATCGCACGCTTAAATCCCTAACTTTTGCCTAGACCGCCTTTCTTTTCAAACCACCGATACCCTTTTGCCCAAGCCTTTCGTGTTTCACTGGTGTACATGTTTTACGATATCCTTAACTTTGCCCGAACCCTTTGGTTCGCCAGATGCCCTTATTTTTGCCTAGGCCACCGACTCAATGGTCTCTTTATGCATAGTATTTTGACTATGTCATTTCATGTGGTGTGGGAAGTATTCACCATCCATGGTGCTAAGTATCATAGTTCGCTGAAAATATCGCTTTGACTACAAATGGTCCCTCATAGTGGGAGTCCATTTGCCCCGGATCACCTTGTGGAATAATGATGCGCTGACTACTAGATCACCGACTTGGTAGACTCGATGCTTGACCTCTTGTTGAATGCTCGATCATTCGCTCGATAGATCCGTCTGCTGCAAATGGATGCGAGTCGCTTTCATCAATCAAATTAACTGGTCAAAGCGAGTCGGATCCAATCATCTTCACCTAACTCTCGGCCCGGAGGACTCGCCGAGGGATCCGAACCGATGGGCGTAACGGCTTCCATACCGCATACACAGAGAAAGGGGTTGCCCCCTGATGTCCGTATCAGAAAAGCGATAACCGTGGAGAGAAAATGGTAACATCTCATGCCAATCTTTGTAAGTCACCGCCATCTTCTCAGATAATTTTAATGTTCTTGTTGGCGGCTTCCATCAAGGCCATTCATCTTAGGCCGATATGGAGAAGAATTGTGATGCTTGATCTTGAACGCTGCAAGTTCTCTGATCATCTTGTTGTTGAGATTAGAACCATTATCCGTGATAATCCTTTCGAGTGCCATACCGATGATGAGATTATGCTTGATGAAGCGGGCCACAACACTCTTGGCAATGTGATAACGAGGTCGCTTCACCCACGGTGAAATAGTCAATTGCCACAAGGATGAAACGATGTCCGCTGGAAGTCGGGCTTGATTTCTCCGATCATGTCAATGCCCACATTGCAAACGGCCAGGAGATGTTAGAACATTCTGAGGTACCGAGGTACGTGTACTTTGTCCGATATATCCGCATTTGTGACAAGATCGAGCATATGACAATCACTTCATGGTGGACCAATAGTAACCTGTCTCAAAATCTTCTTAGCCATCATATGTCCAACGGAGTGGGTACCAAATGCGCCTTCGTAACTCTTCCATAATATGTTCCATTGCTTGGTCTACACAATGAGTAATAATGTCAGGTTGCGGTTGTATAAGATGTCGCTACGAGGAAGAATTTGATGCAAATCTTTCAAGAACTTTATCATCGATGATGCCCCTCGCTGATATTCCTCAGTCTCAAGATACCTTTTCACCATAGTACCAAGGTTTCTTCCGATCAAGCTCATAACAATATGCCGGTTCACAAACTTCTCAATGATGATCCGGGGAGCCTCATTGTCCCATCTCGACCTTGAACAGAAGACATAGTAGCCAATGCGTCCGCTAACCGATTCTCTTCTCGTGGAATGATTGAAAGCATCTCTTCGTAAGGATCAAACCCAAAACATGCTCGATACGGAATGAGATTCGATGCCTGTATCCCACTCGCCTTTTATCTGACCGACCACCAAAGTCAGTTCCACACTTGCAAGAATTTGATTCTTAAGTCATTAGCAAATTGATACCCATGATGGCTTCCAGATTCGCCATGTTGTTGGTGCAATTGAAACATAATCGGCGGTGAAAGGCAGGTCCTCAGAGGGATGTAATGGTGCCAATGCCATTGCCAAGGCGCTGAGGCTCCATCAAAACCATGGTCCATCGGATCCTTGTTCGTGTCCTTCGTCGGTCCTGTTCTTCGCGTAATCAGAATTAGTAAAACATCTTCATCTCGAAATTCAAATGCATAGGGTCGATAGTCATCTATGGCATGATGAGCCAAATGACCTGGCCACACTTCCTTTGATCGCTTTCGAGAAGTGTACCGTGTTGTATTCGGTCGTGATCATTTGCCATCTTGCTATTCTTCCCAGAATGGGTTCTCAAATATGTATTTTATCGGATCCATCTTGAAATCAACAAGGTAGTGTGAGTCAACATACCTGTCTTAGTGGCGAGCAGCCCAAGCCAAAGCGCCGCAAGTTTTCTCGAGCTATGAGTATCTTGTTTCACAATCGGTAAACTTTTTGCTAAGGTAGTATATTTACCTTTTTCGACTGCACTCGCCATGCTTCCAACACAACCTATGAGTTCTCTAACACTTTCAAGTACATGATAAGAGGTCTTCCTTCGGCAGTGCATCAGGATAGGAGGATTCAGAGGTACTCCTTGATTTTGTCAAAAGCTATCCGAAATCGCTATTCCATTCCACTACTTGATCTTTCTTCAAGAATTTAAAGATTGGCTCACAAGCAGTGCTTAGGTGTGCAATGAATCGCAATGTAGTTTAATCGGCCTAAGAAACCTCTCGACTTCCTTCCTCAAATGGCATCTCTTGAATAACTTTAACTTATGTGGTCAACCTCAATACCTTTCCATCGACGACAAACCCTAGAGCTTACCCATTCCACTCCAAAGGTGCACTTGTTAAGTTAAGTCTCAACCGTACTTCTTCAACTATCAAACGTTTCGCAATGGTCAAGAGATGCTCTTCTTCGCCTTGATCGAGCCATCATGTCGCCGACGAACCTCTATCTCGTGATGAATCATGTCATGAAATAATGTCACCATGGCACCGATATGGCCCGCCGCTCTTCATCCGAACGCTGCGAACCTTGTAGCGTAAAGTGCCCCACCGTAACAAAAGTTATCTTCTCCATGTCTTCAAGAGCCATTTTGATCTCGATTGTAACCGAGAAACCATCCATGAAGGAGAAAACTTATGCCGAGCGTGTTGTCAACCGTAACATCAATACGAGGAAGTGGAAAATCTCTTTTGGACTCAAGGTTGTTCGTATCTCCGTAGTCCACACACATTCAACCATGCCATCCTTCTTGGGCACAGGCACCACATTTGCAATCCACTGTGGATAAGAAGCAATTTAAGAAACCCATTGAACTGCCTATAATCTCTCGGCTTTGATTTTCCTCGACATCTCAGACGCATGCGACGAACCTTCCGCTTTCACCGAGAGAACCTTCTTTTTCAGAACGTACCACAATATCAATGTCTAAACCCGGCATGTCTTCATGACCAAGCAAAACCTCAATATAGTCTCGTAGCATCCCGGATCAATCTCTTGACATGCTCTCAAGACCCGCCCCTATCATGATATCTTTTCTGCCTTCATCGCTCCATTCACAACCTCAATTGGTTCTTCGTGGTGGTTGTATAACTCGCTTCACCGTAGCAACTGACAAGTTCTCTCGGCACCGCAATCTTCCTCACTTCGCCTCTGGTAGATTGATTATCAAGTCATATTTAGCAGTATATTGCTATCAACTAGATTCGAGTGATTCCGCAGTTGTATCACGGGGTGTGTGTAAGAAACATATAGTTTTTGAAGGTGATAAAGCAAAGAAAGAAAACAATAATTAAATGCAAAGTCCAACGATTTTATTGAATGAAAATATGCAAATGATGATAATAACCCTCACAAATGAGCCACGGCGTACTGTACTTTTGAGTTTATTGTTCAAAACATAGAAGATACGAAAAGCAAAACAAAACAAGAGCAATTACTCTCTGCCTAAAGGAGATTGGTATGACGCCTTCCACCGTCGAGTCCATCGCCGTGGAGTCGAAGATTCACTTGCCGATGTCGGAAGTCGTGTCGTTGTCTTCTATAGCATGGACTCCATTCCTGCCGATGCGAAATGAAGTTGGCCGGCACGTCGTGGCGTATCATCTCCGACCTTCTTATGGTGAAGCCTAAACCAGCCTTGTCGATTTGAAAGGAAGATCGTGAGCTGACCCCAAATAGTGCTACCTCCTTCTTCAATGCCAGCCTAAGCATCTTTCAACGAAGCCATCCTAGCGGAACTCAATGTAACTGTGAGGACAGGAGAGTCACAGCATGACTGGGTATTGTTTCAAAAGCTTGACAGGAGTCTCAAGAATTCACCCTCCACCTCGAGGTATCAAATGATTGTAGATGACCCGACTATATTCTTCTTCACCATATCAGAATAACTTTCCTTTCACCGAGTACTTCAGCTCATGTAAGGTGAGGTACGCCTTGCCATTCCCATGTATCCAAGGGCGTCCAAGTAGTAAGAATGTCGGATGGATGTCCATGACAGAAAGTGGAATCAAAAGTCCGGGAACCGACTTTAATAGGCGTAACGAGCTTTCCAAGCACGCTCGCAGAACCATCAAAAGCTCTCACAATAATGTCAACGGGTTTTAGAACCAATCCTTCAATATCAAGCCGATCAAAAGCGCCTTCAGGATATTCGTGAGCAGAACCGTATCCACCAAAACATGATACAATGTAACGCCTTGCATTCAACAAGAGATGCAAGGCTTTTTGTTGTGTTTTCTTCTCATAGAGTCAAATTGAGATCGAGAAGCCTAGGCCGTTGTTGGGCAGCCAAAGCAACAATACAAACATCAAATTTAGTAGTGTCTTGGCAGACGTGAGCATTCTTCAAAATCTCACCAAGGCTTTAGTATGAGCCTTAGAGCACAAGAGCAGAGCAAGCATGGAGATCTTGATGGAGTCTCGGTCCCAACCTGCTCCACAATGTTGTAGTCACTCTTCTTGATAATTCTAATTTCCTCCATTTCCGCTCGAGGTGTCCTCAAGAATCTCTTGGTACTTCTCGGGCCGAAAGCGGATGAGTCAATGTTCTTTCCTCTAGTCTTGGAACCGTTGAATAACTAGAATGCGAAATGAGTCGCAAAGTGTCTTTTGAGGAGAGAATACTCTTCCGGTTTCTAGTCACCTTATCATCCTGATGTTGTCAATGTCGAATGTAGCTTCAATCGAAAGATCTTCAACGGTCGAGGGTCTTGCTTGACGCTTATGATAGTAAACCCCCACCCATAGTTCCAAGGGATAGCTGGTCGGAGAATATGGCACTGGTCTAGGAGAAGTAATATAAAGGTGCCACTCTAGGTACGTGGATCGTGAGATCCTTATTGTGTTTACATCAAGATAGTCTTCGGGAAATCGCCACCCCATCCCGGCCACCTTGACATCTTCAATAGGAATTTTGTAGCCGGAATGTGATACTTCACCAATGTAATCAAACTTTCCACTTGGCTGGTCCCAAGGCATCCTATGTCGCATCGGCATAACC